>JAAXYW010000061.1:0-70675 GCA_036851895.1 Orthonychiurus folsomi | reverse complement strand
AAAGAAAGGAAATAAAATGTTGCAGCTTTAAGTCTAAATTTTCGTGGATTGCATTCTAGTTAAATTTTATTTTAGGTTTTATATTAGAGGGATTTCCATATTCCGGTAGGACTAGGTAGGGCAAAGGGTGACACTTAGTTAAGCTTAAAGAAACAGTATGTAACAGTATAGTTATCTAATATATCTGTTATCAGAGCGTTAGCGCATATTGCTAATTAGTTGATTGAGCAGTTCAGGTTTGTTCGGTCAGAGTTGCAAGTAAACTAGAGCTTTACAATATATGGTGCCATAACTTCCTATTAATTAATCAAACAGTTCAACTTTAAACATTGATTCATATTAGAAAGCCAAACTAGCCTACATTTGTACTTGCTTTTATTTGCACCTCCGATTAATCCCGTGAGTGTTTCCGTCCGTGTTTCCAGTAGGATGGGAGTCCGTACGTGATAGCCGGTAGTATTTCTTTGTATAGTATCAAGAATCGTTATTCGTTAGTCAGGTTTGTAATTGGCCGATACCTTTCAATGGAATTTACTACACTCGGAATCATGTTTATATGGTTTGTATTATGCGAATTACTGCTATGCGGTGAGTAATTACCAAGCCCTTATTTACTGTTCTGAATTTGCTGCAAAAAATCCACAACTTTGTGAAATCGTGTTACTATTCACTTAAAAGTATATAGTCTACAGTATATAAAAGTATAATAGCTATTCACTTGTATCTTGTAGATTTAATCTATCCATTTGGGACATGCACCAGAAGAATGCAAGACGCTGTGCTTATCACGCAATTGAATTAAAGTTTGGGCAAGTTTGGGTTTCCATTTTTTACATTTTTAAATACGAGATTGCTAACATTTCTTGAGCTAATAAGTCCTGTTAGGCTGATCTGACCTGACTAGTTCTAAGCATGCATACAATTCGAACTGCACTATCATTAGCAATTATGTGTAATTTTGTGGTAATGATGACGTTGTCGGAGCAAATCTTATTGTATTGCGTGGAGCACGGAGAGAGAGAGAAGGATTGCTTTGCTGGCAGGGTGACTGACTGGGTGTCATTGGATCCATCCAAAAGGAAGAATGGAAGAAAACACAATAATCACACGGCCAAGACCAGCCTGCCTCAACCATTCCATTCCTGGTCCTGGATTGTTGAATATGTATTCCCTTCCAACCACAAGTATAATGGCTGGGGCAGACAGGATGATCAGTGATTAGAAGAGGCGTTTGTAACTCAGCATAATAGACCAAGACATGATTCTTCAAAATCTCGCATTTTATATGAGTATCCAATCCAACAATGCAATGGGTGGACAAAGCCAAAGCCCCATGTCATGATAAGGCACATGGCTCGTCGAGAGATATGGCTACAAACACTACATTATCGTGTTCACCATGATATGCGTGACGGATCTTCGACAGATGAGACAAGGCAAAATATGTTATTTGATGATCAACTTCTTCCAACTTCTCCAATGAGAAGTCCAACACACATATTTAATTTCCCACCCGTGAAAATTAATCAATTCGCATTCTTAGCTTCTAGTAGCTCATGTAATGTATGGCTTCATCGACTTAAACTAAATACATCTATAAAACATTCTCTGAATACTACTGAAATAAACTTCATCCTAGAAAGACAGGATTCGTTTAAGGGGTGCGTGCGCTGCTGAGACAAGGAGAAAAAAATATGTGGAGGTCTTGGATGGATGTTGATGATAGATTCAATGCGGTTTAAAAGAGCAGTATCCTCTTCATCCTAATTATTGATGTGGATCTGATATCCCCGACCTGTACACAGTGAATTACAAACATCATGACAGAAAGACTGGTTTTATTTTTAGCATTTCGAGACTTGCTCCGTTCCGTGTGATGTGGACAGAGTTGATGAGTGCATGAGGTGTGAGCCATGAAGGGATTAGGGCGGAGATGGAAAAAGCGGTTTGTCTTCGCGTGCAGACTGACAGGAGTCTGAAGTATTACTTGTAATGCCATGCCAGGGAGTTCTCCGATGTCTGCTATTCAATGTAATATGACCAATCGTCATCTGTGCAGTACATCGTAATGAGATTCAAATTGACCTGATTCCCTAAAACAGAGCACGGATCAAAATCCAAATCGACTTCCAGAAAACCTAACACTGCGCTACTTTAAATAACATGTTCCGAGTTGCATTGAAGCTGGAGAAGCTGGCTCTGAACGAGCTCTTCAGTGGTCATGGAAGGATTTGGCTACATAATTTGTTCATATATTTGTGCTTTTCTATCATTCACTGCGGATTGCCTGGCAAATGAGTTGTTTTGAATTCAATTGAAAGAGTATAGTATAGAACCCGTTCAGTATTAGGACAATATAAATAACAATATGCGCGAGATGCAAAAAGAATTGTTAGAAAATTATTGATAGAATTGACTTTATTTGCTCTTTTGAGATTCCGGTATTTATCCAACTGATAGCTGCTCTTTTCAATAAATAGATTTTGACTGCTGAGTTGAGTTGACCAACCCACATTTCTGGGAGTTACACCTGCCCTGGGATCACTAAATTTATTCTCAAATGTTTCTTTTCATTGAATCTGGCATGAGGTGACAGCCGCCGTCGTTACAAAAATTTAAATCAAAATAAAAAATCTGAGAAACAAAAAGATGCCGCAGACTGAGACAAAGTATAATTCACCCAACATTCCGTTACGCACTGTTTAACCTTTGACCACGGCCACCTTTCTGACGACTTTTTGACGTAACTCAAGGTTCATTTTCATAGTAAGCCGACTCCACCGTAACAGAGAAGAGAGCAACGAGTCTGACAGATTAAAGGCTCATCCGAAGGTTTGGGAACTTTAATTATAATTACTAACCCTATTATAACTGATATGCATCGGAGCCGGTAGTCAGAGAAGCACAACTTAAGTCTTTTAAATGAATTTCTTTGCAGGATTCGTGTTGGGGGAATTGCATTGTGTGGCGGAAAGGACGGAGTACACAGTGATGACGTTCCTTTGATTTATACGTCCCTGTGTCAACAAGTTCATTGGCCTATGCCCATAACTCATTTCCACCTCACACGGAATTCCATAGATTTCAAAATGTCCACTGCTAAGTAATTTATGAGTTGTTATTTACTCATCCTCGCCGCACTTTGTGGTATTCCCTCACTTAAGCAGCACAATTTTTATAAATATGACTTGTCCTGCTTGCTGCTGTGGAGAGTTCAGAAGCGAAAAATATCCGTTTATTCTTTTATTCTGCTCGCTTCATCAGCATAACAATGCATGAATAACACTAATGCGCCGCTTTTTTCTAAATATTTGAATGCAATTCCTGTGGTTATTCTAGACTCTGAAAAATTAAAATAATACAGTTGGCATGCACATATTAAGGAAGCAATGAACTCACGCAAATCAACTGATAAGATATTTTTTGTAAATAACAATGAGTCGTGCGTGGTTCTCATGTATTCACATGCGGCAGACGCTCAGTGATTTGCTTTTGGTTGGAGTAATTTTAGTATAGGAAAGATTTGAGCCACAAAATGCAGGCATGAGGCTTGATGGCTCCGCGTCCGTTGTTTGACAGACAGGTTGAACTTTGATGAACGATTGTTCCTAGGCGAATAGGATGATTCAGGAAAAATCTTTTAGGATGGACTCAACTCTTTTTCTGCGTGAGGAGAAAGATGGACAAGACGTCGTAAAGGGAAGGCGAAGCCAAGATGTGATGAGGATGGCATTTTACTACTACTCTGTCAGGATTTTACACTCACTCCACCACCATAAATTCAATGACAATCCATCCAAGTCAACGGAGCTGGCTGCCGAAGTCTGCCACTCTTCCTCTCACTTCATCTTCTTCCTCTGTCCTGTAATTAAGGAACTATTGAGTCGATCAAGTGTGGAAAAACTCAACCACCAGTCACACTAACCACATTACACAACATTATTAACCAAAAAACCTTCCGCAGCATCAGTCTTGTGTCTGGCCTGACTCGGGAACAGAGTGTACCTTGCACGCGTTCCGTAGACACAATGGAGAAAAAAACTTGGGACCTTTTCCCTTACAAGTCTTTTCACGTTCTCATCAACTTTAAATGTATAATATAATTAGTTTTTAAACTAAATGACGCGTAAAGGCCAAGTGCACACGATGTACGCTTTGTACAAATGTAAAGGTGGTTGGGCCACCCAATTCCGTATTTTTCACATTTCCTTTTCAAATTTGACATGAATTGTTGGTCCATCGGTTTTTGTCAGCTTTTATACACATTTCGAGCGTTGATGGGTAAAGTGGGTGCTAAAAAAATGAAGAAAAACACGTACTTTCCAGCTCCATTGCAGAAGCTATTATTATATTTTGTTAAGCAACTCATCTTCCGCCTTGTTAGCCCAGGTGCAATTTTCCGGTAAGTCTTGGAATTATTTCTGGGGAAGAAAAACTGTAAATGAGTCTTTTCGGCCGTGCCGTGAAGTCGACAAGCTACATTGTTCATTTTGGTAGAACAAAGATTTGTGTTGAAGGAAGGTGCTGGTGGTTTGGTGGAGGGGCATTTTCTTCCACTTTAGTAATAGTGGAGCACCTGCTGTCATCATCTTTGGCTATTAGGGTGTAAGTCCTCAACCCGTCTCGACTTCATCATTTGATGACTGGTTGCTGTAACTTCCTTTAGTTGCCTAAGACAAGGTGCTCGAATATTTATTACTCTGTATTGGCTTCTACGCACGAATGCTTCCCTTCATTCTTCTTTGTCCTCCCCAAACCCGGGTGTCCTTAATCTCTCTCTTCAAATGGTTACTTTTTGGCGGATGCTCCCTTGTTCTACATTCGATACGGTCCGGTCTTTTTTTCTTCTTCTTTTCTTTGCTAGAATTCCCCTTTAAAATCTGCTTCATCATAGGCCTTACAACATACTAACGAAACGACGACGGATGACAAGAGATGGGGAGCAGGCCATTTAGAACGGCGACAAGGGAGCCGGATTGTACGATGCTAAATGGACTTCAGTGTTCAGTCTATCCATCCATTTGTCTCTGCCTTGTTCAATCATGACTGGAAACAATCAAACCTTCTACAAAGATTCTTTTCCTATAATCATAATAATCACTTCTTTAATAATCCAGTGCATCCTTTGTGCTTATCCATAATAAGTAACCCATAACTTCAAGTCTCTAATTGTCAAGTAACTTTATTAATATCAGCAGGTTATGCATCGGAAACATATACTGTAGAGTAGCGTCAGTAGCGTGTGGCCAGATTCCCGCCAACCTTTGTAATTAATCAAATAAAATTGCTATGCAACACTCTAGTTTGGATAGCCGGGTAGACAGGATTTAATGAGTTAATCTCGGGAATGTTGACTAATTGGGTTGGGGCCGCTGATGCCCATGAATTCCGCCATATTTGAAGATAATAGATGAGAGACAGGGCTGAATAAAGGAACTCGTGTTCACTCACTCATGAGTTTCTAGCACAAAAGCCTAATGTGGGGGAGTAGGTGTCTAGCAGTCAAGCCTACCTCTTACCTTCGTAATCAACCACTCCCACTCAACCAACAAACCCTCCTCCACTCAAAAACTCAAACAATCTCATACACCAGCATGACTCTAAATCTAATAGCAACACCACGTGGTTGGTCCACAATAATATTTACCCAAATACTCCCATTCCCCCACCCAACCGATTTTCTCTTTTATAATAAACAACCGGAAGTGATAACTGACCCTTGCCCTGGCTGATGCATGAGGGAACGAACGTTCGAGTTCAGAGTTTTAAATTTGAAAAAAATTATTTTAGTTTGACAAAAGTTTGGAATATGGCTGGTGTTAGCCGACTCATTGGTACACGTTATACTTGGCCAAAAATGGCATTTGCTTTTCAGAAGAATAAACAATGCCGTGGTTTTCTACGATACATGTCATCCACAAGAGTCAATGAGCCGAAGGATATGAAGATTGGAGTTCAAGGCGCTTGCTTAGAACTCGGACAGGTAAAATTACATCCCACATTCATTAACAGAGTTAAAGCTAAATGTATAGAGTTGACTTCTATTGCTTTTGAAAATATTTTTAGCAAAAAACCGGAGTGGCGGACGGACCAAAGAAATTGCGAGAAACTCAGTTCATCGAAGTGCTCCGTGACGTCGGTAAAGAGTTAACTATTATTTAAAATAATTATTTTTTAACCAGTTGCACAATAATAAAGTGTATTTCTATTTTCAGTTGGAATGGATATTATTGACTATGGGGATGTCAATTTGACCCGAGGACTCTCAAATTCCGATGAAAACATGTTTTACTCTCCAGATGAAACGAGACCCGTGTTTCCGCGTAACCCACCCAAGGAACAAAACTCGATTCAAACTCATAGAATCTGGAAGAAAACTGTTACTGCTAATAACGTCAAAGGAGTTGGGGCTGCTACTGCAGCGGTAATCTTATTGATTCCATTTCGACAGCACTCTGAATGTTTCATTAATTTTAAATAATTCATTACAATACAATTTAGATTGCTGATTCAACTGAGAAAATTCTTAAAGATGATCGAATTTGTTTGACTCTTGGCGGGGACCACTCTCTTGTCATTGGAACTTTAGCTGGAACTACTCGGGTACACGGCGAGCAAACTGGGGTGATTTGGATTGATGCTCATACAGATATTAATACACCGTTGACTACAAATACAGGAAATATTCATGGGATGGCCTTAAGTTTTCATATTCCACAAATGATTCCATACATGATTCAATACAAAGCATTTTCCTCAATCCGCCCTTGGTGAGCAAAACTATGATTACACATGTACTTAAGACCTTTAGTTTTAAAAATGAGTTTCATTTGTAATGCTTTAGTGTGCAACCCAATTCTATTGTTTACATTGGACTGCGTGATGTGGAGCCATACGAAAAGTAAATTTGCTTTAAAAATTATTATCGATGCAATTATAAACTCTTTATTGTCTTTATGTACTTCCTAGATCATTTTTGAAAAAGTTTGATATTAAGGCATTCAGCATGAAAGAAGTCGACCTGCTTGGGATCAACGGTGTCATTGAACAGACTCTGGACTACCTCATGCCTAATGGAGCACTTCGCCCAATTCATTTGAGTTTGGATGTGGATTCCGTGGACCCCCATGACGTTCCCTGTACAGGCACTCCCGGTAAATTAAAATCTAGAGTTTTTTATTAGTCATTTTAATGAAAATGTGGGGTATCATGTGTAGTTGCTGGTGGCCTCACTCTTCGAGAATGTATGCATCTTTTAGAGGAAATGAGCAAGAATGCCGAATTGGTCGCATTGGATTGTGTTGAGTTTAACCCTAGTCTTTGCTACGACATTGCGGCTACGCGGACGTCAATGGCTATCAAGGAGCTCATATTCTCGTGTTTTCAATATCACAGGGGAGGGATTTTGGCGAACGGAGAGCTCCCAATGCCATCTCATTATACTAAGGACGAGTAAGAACTACGCGACTTACAAACAAAATATATGTTTCGGAAGCACATATATATGATTGTATCGGACGATTAAAAACCAGTATTAACTGTTGACAAATTCTAGTACAGTTTGCATATAAACTTGCATACAAAATTAATTACATTATTTGCTCACTTTTGAATTGTCTATTTAGCTGATCACTGATCGGAGACACTTATCATTTCTCTCGTTTAGGTTTTTGAATCAATTGTAGACTTGTAGACTGAAAGAACCACATCTTTTGGCTTTGCATACATGCACGCACTTCCACTACCAGTATTCTTACAACTGCATTTTTGAATTGTTTCACCACGACTGCATTCCCTTTAAATGAAAGCCAAACTTGTCAGGAAATACAATTGAGGATAGCGTAGCAGGTGTTGGAGTTCTGCTCACGACATTTCAGGAGAAAAAAAAATATTATTTTGAGATCACATAATCCTAATATCAAAGCACAAGCAAACAATGTTGCAAATAAAAATTAATTCTCATTTCACACATGACAAGACCATGCAAAATCCTGTGGCATTGCAGGACTCTTCACATGACAAGCAATTCTTCAGATGTCAGGCAAATGGGAAGTTACATACAGGTGTAGCGGAGAAAGCACTTTATACAAGTGTACGGGAGGTGAAGACGACGACAACAGTTATAAATGAGGAACATGTAAGTTAAAAATTGATTTTACACCTCAAGAGGGGGACAAACTCTGTATGAAGGGTCGGAGGACTGAAGAAAATGACAAAGTGCCGAACCGAATGACAGAGACATTTGGATCTCTGAGAAAACCACCTCCGCTCTGCACAAGTACTAAGATTGAATATTTATTTCGCTTCACGATGCGGCAATTGAGCACTGCGTATTATAAATTTCTCAAAAGTCAAGAGTGACATCGGAAGATACTCCGCGGCGAGATGTCCATCCTCTCAAATGAATTACTCATCTATTTCACATCCGTACTCAATTTTTGCCGCAATTGAGTAGTAAACATTCCCTTTCGCATTTCTTGTGAATAAAATTCTTGAGGATTTGTGGAAAATATTCAATTGTCCGTTGACCCGAGCGGACAAGTTCAAATTTTCCTTTTGTTATCTTTGTCTTCGGTCTCAGAGGATAATTGCAAGAAATACGAAAGTGTTGGTCTTTTTTGCACACGGTGCCTTGAATACAATGTAGAGAAATTGTGAAGGGAGACAAGTGTGACAAAAGATGATTGGTTACGGTGACCGGGAGACACACATGATTGGGAGCAAGCAAAAGGCATGTGTGACCGTGTCACGCGCGCTCTAGTCGGTCGGACCTGGGCATTTACCCCGACTGTTCCACATTATCCATGCTGTGGGTGGGCGGGAATGAAGACGGATTGCAGATCCTTTTGGCTGCTACTTCCATATCTGATAATGATCTGTTGCGGCCATTAAAAATCATCAACTATGTATTTGTCACAAGATTTTGTCCCATGCAGGATTGATACAAGGGCGGACTTTGACATTGCTGGTGGTTTGAATAATGTTCATATGTTGCATTCATAGCATAAAATAATTTATCACTCCGCGATCACCTCAAGAAAGTATGGGAAGATGACTTGGTTCGCACTTGTGCATTCTATGGAATTGAGAGCATGGAGCATTAGTACTAATGACACTTAGTTTGGTATTTAACATTTGTAACTTAAAGGGAAGGGATTTCGAGCACAGGCTTTGCTATTGCTGCGCTGCTTGATAAATCCTTAAACCCCGCCCAATTGTAGGAGCCAAGGATCCCTGCAATAAGTCTTGGGAGCATGAGAATCCGAAGACCGCACACGAGCTCTTTTCCCTCCGTGTGTATGTGTGCGTGATCCAATCGCTCAAACCAAGATCACACAATTTTGTGTAATCAAATGAAATTAAAAGGAAAGTAAGATTTTTTGAGTAGATTAAATGATGGTCCACCTCTCTTTTCCCTCTTCTTACCCTCCTGAAGGGTTAATATCAGTTCAACCGCAATGCAATCTAATCGCAATGCAGTCCTCATCAAAGCTTATGAAGTTTTTTTTTTTACTCCAATGGAGTTTGCCACAAGTTATATATTACATTTGTGGTGGAATGGAAGTGTAATGCAATTTCCAACGGCTTTCTGGATCTAAAGCTTCAGATTGTAGAAGTAATTACTGTAGGTAGAAGCACATGCACAGTTCTTGTAACTGATTGCAATCATATTGAGAACTAAATCACAAATTGAGATATAAAAAATCTTTAACACTCCGAAACTTAGTTGTTTATTTTTCAACGTGTGAGACTATTACTTACAGACTAAGCAAATATTAATCTCTATCTCCCGCGTTTTATCCTTACATTTTGCAAGAGCATAAAAAGTTTTAAATGAGCTATGTGCTTTTGTATCTATCTTAATCCTAAATCATCAAATGAATCAGTGTTACCAAGATGGATGAGTGAAATGGAGCTACACCCAAGTGGTATTCAGCATGGGAAGGTAGCTCGCAGTCCTCGGAGAATATCTCCCACATTGAACATTTGAAAGGTAAGAAAAATCACCGTGTCTAACTTGATCTCAGGTGATTTAATGGAAGCTCTCCGTGGCAAATTGTGCTTCGAGGTTATTCGTTCTGGCCCAAAAAAAAAATTTCCACGAGATTTTTTAACCCATCCATATCATCCCGAATCCCAAATCGGAGGGTTTATTTAAATGGAGCTCATTCATAATGCAGGCAAGGAAGTGAGTCCTAAGTCAGCTAAATCCGCTAATCGCAAAAATAGAAGTCTGTCCCGTGCCATTAAGTTTCCATTGTCATTTCTAATTGCATGGTAATTGCTGCTGACGTGAGCTTGGAGCAAAACACTCACTGAATCAATCAGATTCATTGTATATGTATGTCAAAGGTCAATGCTCAAAAAGGCTCTGTTCCAATGCTCTGCAACCTATTAGTAACAAACCAGCACGGATGTTCAAAGTGTGGTTAAATTCCCAAATAAACACGTTAATAAAATGACCCGATTTTGATTTAAAATAAGCAACCATGCCAAATTGGGATTCGGTGATAATGGGAATGTTTTTTTTTATTCAGAGAAGAATGAAGGTGTGCGTGGTGTAGTATATGGGCTTGGATCTATAACGTGTGAGTCTGTGCAATTACTGTAACCATCCGAATGACGAAGGCAGAGACATTTTTCCCATGCCCTTTCTCTAATTTTGTCATAATTCATTCCCCCCACTTGTCATTATCTTTTGTGTTTGTGAGATCCTCCTAGGATTGGGAAGTAGACAGTTTGCTCAGTGACGGCCACCATAGGCAACTTACTCTTTTTCTTCACCTCACCTCTTATTACCATTAACGTCAGATCCAAAAACCTAAAGATAACATTGCCTTCCTTGTGGTCTTGAAGTGATTGTTCCTTAGCACGGTGTATTCTTTTCTCATTTTCCACCTCATTTACTAACCTATTCTATTCCTGTGGATTTTAGTAGTGCAAAACCATATTAGGTGAGCAAAGTGTATCAACTCTTTTCTTTTGAATAAAATGTTGCATAATATAATCCTACACTTTGTTTATTAATGGCGTGGCGACAAAGGCGTGGAAGTGATCTTGTCTTCTAATCGCAATCAATTAGTAAATTTTAAAACAATCATGCTTTAGGGGCAAAAAGTTCAAAGAAAAAGAATATTTCTTTAAGAAATTGCCTTATAAAATTGATTTTCTTTCAGTTTTATCCATTTATGTCTGGTTTCAAAGTCTCCTTCAAAACAAATGCTAAAAATCCATAACTTTGCGCATCTCTCAAAAAAGTCAAGAAGCAAAAGAAAAGAGTTAGTATGTATTTTTTCTCTGGTTGCGGATCCTTGCCCAGTCAAAGGGAAGATAAGAATGAATTGATGAGGAGGAGGAAGACGTGTGCCATTCACTTTCAAACATGGTCTGTCTTCTGAGATTTAATTGAAATGCTGCCGATTAACGAAATGACAAGTGAGCGCAGCCCATTTGGTTTTTTTGAATAGCAATGAGTTTGAAGTCTTAGGCGATACTCGGCACGTGAAGCGTTAAACCGTTTCAGGCGTTATCATCCAACCGCACGCCATAGTAATACTCCGCTCCTCTGTATTCCATCCGCCAACTGATCATTAAGAGTTAAATTTCATCGTATCTTTAAAGTCTTAACAACTAATATTAATACTAATAGCAGCTGAGTTCACAATTCAGTAGTTTCGTTATATTAGGTATCATTGTATCCAAAAGCTGTGAGCAGCGGGTCCAAAAGTGCTTAATCCATATAATGAGGTGTGAAGGATTCCACATATATTAGAAGCACCAAAATCAAATAAGACGTGACCAGCAACTTGAAAAATGCGATTCATTCCGTAGTTTGTTTTCAAATTGGAGTTGATCTCAGCGGCAGTTGATTGGAAACCCGAGGTATGACCATGTGCGTGGATGCCTGGACCGCATCGCGTCCTCATCATTTGTTGGTTTCTTGAAAGGAGGATGGAAATGAATGAAATGATTTCTGTCAATGATTGAAGAATGGAGGGTGTGTGCTACAGGGCCAGTTTGGTCACGGCACGGACAAACATTATACTACACGCAAGACACAATAAAATGGCATGCAATGGTTTGAGAAAATGGTTGATCGAAGGAAGGAGAAGAAAAAAAATGAGACAGAACATCCAACCCGCACTTGGCTTTCGATGGATAAAGTAAGTTCGGAAGCAAAGCTGCTGCTGTGTACGTGTCGTGACCAAATGCTAAGGAAGCAATAATAGGGAATCGAACAGTAGCCAGGAATTGGGGAAAAGATGGTCGGCGGGGGGCACTTCCATTCGAAGAAGACGATTTTTGTGTACCAAAGAAGAATAGACTGAAGGAAGGGGAGCCCCTTTTGTTGGCAAAGGAATTACATTTGCTGAGGATCGAACGACATGACATGACGAGGGTAACTCCGTCTTGGACTTGCATTTTCGGAATGAAGGAGTTTTACGGGAACCCCATTGTTTGGCCCGAATGGACAGGAGTGCGAAGAGGACGGACTTATCAGTTGGGCTCTATTACTTCCTCAGCAGGACTCTGGTCAAACACCACTCTAATCCAACACTTAGCACATGTAATCCCAACACACTTATGACAAGGGGTCTCCCAACCCTTTATTTCCTTGTCCCTCAATTTTTTACTTCATATCATTCCCAGATATGACATGATTTCTGCAAATCTAAAATGGTTTGAAGTGGATTGAATAGAAATTCATCACAAAATGGATTAAATAGGAATGAAGGTGCAGAAAAGAGTTGATTATTTCCATCGATACACCTTTGGAAAAGAAGGAGAACAATGGTTGGCATCCAAAGTATGCTGTAGTATTGAAGGCATTGGCTTGGCATGTACATTGCCCTTTATGAACACCCTCATTACTCCTACCTGTCTCGTTACACTTTGATTAATTTTCAATTGTTGAAGGTGATTAATTAGGAGAGAAGTCAGCGCGAAAATCTCATCAGGGCGACAAGTGGTCAGAGTCCCTGCATTGCTTTGGCTGAGTCCGGGGCTACTTGTCTATTGTTGTGTGGCTCAGTCCTTTGATTACCTGGGAGCATTTTTCCATCTCCTTTGCCTCGAGTCCTTCCTTTGAAGGGAGTCGTGTTGACTGTTGGATTCCCGAACAAATCCGCTCATGTTGTGTTCTTGTTCTTTTCGATACCAGGAAACAATGGGGAGTTGGGTCCGATGGATCCAAAACCCAGCCTCGCCTCTTGCCTACCTCCCGTCATCCACCCATCAACTCCTCCACTCAAAATTATAATGATGATGCATTGAAGCTCCCATTTATCTCACCTTCCCTTTTCCACTCAATTATCCAACACCAGAAAATTAAGTGGAAAATGACAAGGCTTCTTCCATATTATGTCCACAAGGAGTGTGAACCAAAGCTAACACCGCAAGTCCTTGTCCTCCTCCTCCTGGATTTAACAAGTTGTCAGAAAAAACCTCACCCTATCCCAGCATTCTTCCGTTCAACATAAATCATCCAGTCGACCAAGAAAATCAAACTTTCGTTTTTTCAGAACCAAAGACTAAAGTCAACAAACTGGGAACCAAACTGTCGCACGTCCCCGTCTATTCGTCTGTACATGCTTTCTGAGGGACAATAAATTCTGGTAATTCTCCCAAACGCCCTATGATATAAAAGAAGTGGAAATGAATATATAAGTTTTTGAAACCTTTGTACACAAAAGAAACTCCGTTTAGCCGCACGGGCAGCAGAGCGAAGTACCCGTGACTGGTAAATACTTTTGCCATAAAATAAGTAGAGAATATGGTTTTAATTACTTTCTCCAGCCGAATAAGTGCAAGTTAAAACATATTGTCTCTTCAAGCTTAGCTAATTGTTACTCTTTGCCCTACCTAGTCCTACCATACCGGAATATGGAACACCCTCTAATATATAAAACCTAAAATCAATTCCGACTAGAATACAAACCACGAGAATTTAGATTTAAAGCTGCAACATTTTATTTCCTTTCTTTACCATTGAAGTCATATCAAGAACAGTTTCAATTTATAATTTTCATCTTCTTTGGAATAATTTTATGAGTGTGTCTGTGTCGATTTGGATCAATACTTGAAGTCGGGTCAATTAGTCGTCAAGATGGGGAGAGTAAGATGTTTTGGTATCATGGGCGCCCGCCAGCATCTCCTTTCGTAGTTGTATTTGTTTCGGCTGCAGAAGCGGAGCCAACAACGGAGCCCCCGTCCATTCCACCATCATTTCCACTGCCATCAGTTGGCTCTTCCAGGGCCGGGGTTTTCTTACAGCAAATATTCCCCATGTCCGCAGACCGATAGAAGAGTAGGACCCAATTTGGTTATCTGCAACAATTAGCTCTATTAAATCGTGGAACACACGAAACTATGCACCTTGGCTTTATAGTACTCAACTCGAATTCTTATTAATTACGCTTAAATACAACAAAACGTTCGAATCCTTACCTGAAACCTAGGTTAAAGGGACTAAAAAACAGGAGCGAAGAAAATCTCACGTCCGTTGCTAACTAATATCAGATGCGTAATCAATGACTCTGATCAAAAAATCAGCCGGTCGGCGCGGCGCGGCGGTCGGCGATTCAAACCAAACAATTTGTCAATTGTTGTCATGCTAAAATCAATGGTTCGAGGAGAAATTATTTCGCTTTCGTATAAACGGCTGAAAATTAGTTCATGCACTTTTTCAAAGTTAGCCCAGTTATACTTTTAGAATTTGTAGTATGCAATTCAACTTTTTAAATTTTAGTCGGGCGGTGTGATTTATGGCTGAACTAACTTTGGCAAAAGTGCATGAACTAATTTTCAGCCGTTTAAACGAAAGCGAAATGATTTCTCCTCGAGCCATATGATTTTAGCATGACAACAATTGGCGAATTGTTTGGTTTGGGTCGCTGACCGCCGCCCGGCTGATTTTTCTATCAGAGGCAATACGCATCTTATATTTTGCTAGAAGCGACGTGAGATTTTCTTCGCTCCGATTGTTTTGCCTTTTCAAACAATTTTTGTAGTAAGCATAGAATGTTTTGTAGTATATAAGCGTAATTAATTCGAATTTGAGTATTATAAAGCTAAGGTGTAAAGTTTCGAGTGTTGCACGATGCACGATTTAAAATAGAATTCTAATTGTCGCAGATCACCAAATTCGGTCATATTGTTTATCGGCTTGTGAACATGGGCTGTTGTTGTTGTAAGAGACCTCCACCACCGGACGACATTATTATTATGGAAGGTGTGGATCCAGATGAGGATGTGGTGACCGGTGGTTCCTTGGCTGGTGGCAGTTCCATAGTAATAATAACAAATCGGGCAAATCAGAATTTAATTGCTGGCGGTGGCAAATGATCACAAATCATCCAACTCTCCCCTTTGATGACCCATATGACCCGAGCCAATACAATGGTCCAAATGGATACACACACAATGAAGAATGATTCGAAAGATCTTCAAAATTAAAAGTGACTACGGTATTTGATAAACATTTATTGATGAAAGAAGCAATTAAAATGTTGCAGCTATAAGAATTTCCGTGGATTGCGTTCTAGTTAGAATTTATTCCAGGTTTATATATTGTTGGGATTTTGATATTCCCAGTTGGACTAAGGGTGTCTTTACATAGCCTAACACTTATTTAGCTTTAAGAAATATGTTGCAATTCTGCATTTATTTTTAAACGTCCTTGTTCTTGCCTAATAGAATAGTTTTCAAGTGTTGGTGCACATTGCTAATTAGATCTTCTGGGGCTAAGAGGTCAGTGCACCGCTGTCATCCAATTGCAGCATGTGTCCGTACACCGTGCGTATAATATTTTCATCAATCAGTAGAATACAAGGATTTGTATTTTAGTAATTAAGAAAATCTACATTGGACTTTTATTTATAATGAGCGAACTTATGAACTTGTGGTATTAAAGCTCTGCATGTATGTACATGATTTCAAAGATCTATTATTCCGGCCGACTGGACGTTCATGGAACACGAGCTAATATGATAAGACGAAGAAAGAGAGGCAGCATTAAATGATTAATGCGAAGCTGGTTTCCATGAAGTTCGATAAAAAATGAGTCGGCGGCTGGTGCCGGTGCCCAGTACATGTACCCTGGCCCGGTGTATAATAAATAGGTAGGGGCTGGGAGTCGAAGACGGGAGCGAAGGCGGTGTTTTGAAAAGTGAAAATAAAATGCGAACATGACATTTACCAACTGCCACACATACTAATAAGTCAAATCCAATGACAACAAGACAACATCTCCGTCTTTCCAATGAGCACCTTGTCCGCATATCAATCCCATGCTGGGATCACCACATTTCTCTGTCTTCTCTTAGCTATATTCAAAAATTATGGATATGGAATTAAATATCTAAGCAATTAGTTTTTGTGTTAAAGTTAAAGTAGACGGTTGAATCGCAGCTGCCTGAGATTTCTGGGATTAAGTCTGGCTACAACAATTAACACATCAAGAAATCACGCCACAGCTTATGCATGGTGTGGATAATGGAAGTTGATTAATATTTGTATGTTAATATGAATGATCTGTATTGCCGAATAACCAAAACTCAACTGTTTTCGTTCCGTACTGACGACTCCCTGCAGATTCTAATGCTGTTCTTGCTTTGCTGCGGAGCGTTATAATCTCTCTTCTAATAATTGTATTACCTACACAATTATTGGCCATTAGTTCTGTAAATTGAAAATGAAATAAAAATACATTGGTGTACTAGGTATATTTATTTCACCATCCGACAAATATCCATCGTTCGGTCGTAGTAAACTCAAATTCAAGTCAAAGTTTGCTTGATTATCATAAATAGTGACAGTGACGGTAGCAAATTAGCATGCACATATGTGCTGTGGTATGACGTGTCCTTTCTTTTTGCGTTCTCGGATCTCCTACACATTTTTGAGAATTCCAGGAACCGACTGACCGACATGTTTATCGGAAATAGTGAGAAGGATTTCAGAGTTAGAAATATTCACAAGAATAAAATATTACTCAATCATTTCAAAACTGGGAGTGCCACGTAATTGGCGTAATTGAGACTTTACTGTCAATAAAAATGCTAAACAGCTGTATATCTAGCCTAGAAGTATACAACGTTAGAAAAAATGGCACAATACACACATGCAAGCACTAAACATTAGTTTTTAGCGTCAAAACATTCAAAAGTTAAAAATAAATAAAAATATTAAACCAAACCTATTGCTGGCACCCGGAAATAAATCGCGCGACTCTCTGCGCTAAACTTTAAAAGTCCCCATGCTGCCACGCTCGCCTTCAACGCACAGACCTTAAAGTCAAGCAAATAAAATGTCGGTAAGTTCGCTTTTATTTATAAAGGACGGCCAGCAGTTTTCCTAACACATAACCATACATTTGAAATGAGTTTGAAATTATGAAACTTGAATTTAAGTGGGAATTAATTATTTCCGCAGTCCAGAAAATTCGCTCCCGATGTGTCAACCGCGAAGGTGGAAGCCAAACGGGTTCTGGAGAACTACGAAGAGCTTAATACCAGTTTCAGGAACCCGAATGCATCTGCAACTGGATCAAACCGACATCAAGAAGTTGGCATTGACCGAATTGGGTGTTCCGGAGCTCAGGGTCTGCCCTCCGCCCTTGTGCCTGTTACATATGCTGAGAAATTGCAGCAATACCAGGGAAATTTACCTTCCAAGAAGAACAATATCTGGGGACAACTCCTTGAAGCGGAAGCAATGGCGGAAAAAGCTAGAAAATTTGATATGGTATCCGTTGTGGACCAATACAGGATTCTGCGTGGTCCGGAAACCTTCACAGTAGGCCACTTACGGAAACTAAAGGCTGCGGAAGTCACTCCTGGAGATTGTAAAGTGAGCACTGCAGGTCAACGTCCAGAAGATAAAATTGGGCCGACACAAAATGACGAGGATTATGGGGAGGAGTCTGACAGTAGCATCTCCAGTGGGGGTTTGAGTGACGAATCCAAACAGGATTTGATGGCAAAAAAGTCTAGAAGGAAGAAATTGATACCAGGCAAAAGGTCTGAAAGAACCGAAGCTCCAAATTTACAAACTCAAGGCGCAAAGGAAGTAGGTGTACTTGACGATGGTCAAGTTAACATGGTAAGTTTCATTTAAGTGTAATTAATATATACTATCCAACAGACTTCTGTATAGTAGACATAATTTAAAACACTAAACATTCGTTGTGTAGCAAGCTGTTGCTGAGCTGCACCCACGTCGCAAAGGAAGAAGTGTCGGATTTGCTCTTTTGGAAGAGAAGATGGAGGACATGTTGGACTACAAAGTAGTGCTCGGTTCGAATCGAATCGAATTACACCTCGATTCGATTCGATTCGAGTCTTACAATGGGCCAATTCGAAATTTCGAACCGAACATTTTGTCTTGTTCGATTCGACTCGATTCGATTTTTCGAGTTGTGAGGAAGTAATACAGTTGTATGTATATATGTACACACACACAAGGCACGCATGCACTTGCTGTAGGGGAATGGGAGGCAAAACTATTATAACCCAGGGATACCAAAGCATATGACACAAAACTTATGTTTGCCGCCCAATACCTTATGTGTATTTGTATGCATACATACATGCAAGTGCACCACTTTCTCACAACTCGAAAAATCGAATCGAACTTCGAATCGAGTTGCCTCTCAATTCGATTCGATTCGAAACTCGATTCGAAACTCTCGAGTTGTAAAAACAGCAGTTCGATTCGATTCGAATTCGATTCGATTCGAATTCGATTCGATTCGATCCGAACACTACTACAAAGTGGCCCATTATATTGCAAATAAATTGAAGGATACTAGGAAGCACTTATTCTGTAAGTTCCTTTTTCATTTAGAAAACACGCATGTCTCATGTGTCAGAATTCCATTCAACTAAATCGGGGATCTAATTTGCAAATGTGGCTAGTGAACACGATGAAGCTGTTGGGTCGTGAGAAGACTTTGAAGTTATTCTTCATAACATTGAAAAATGAAAGACTCGGTGGACTAGATATCAAGGTAACGTTTCTAGCAACTATTTTGCAAAGTTTACTATTCTTCAACATTAACATTAAATAAATCAAATAAATGTAACATTCTGAATTTTTTCGTGCAGAATAAGAACCGTCGTCGTACCCCTGGTGGTGTTTTCTTATATCTCGTGAGGAACGACTCAAGGTTGAGCAAATCATCGGTGTACGAGATATTTAAAACTGAGCGTGAATTCCGCAAGGGTGAGAAAGCTAAAGCTTCAGAGGAAAGCACGAGGAGATGGTGGACCAGAATCGCGAAAAAAGTTGAGGAGAAGTTTGGGATTCCAGGTTAGATTCGTGTTTTGCTTACTTACTCCGTCTTAGTCATTTGGAACGTTTACGATGCACAAGCTTACCCATCCTCAATGAACTACGAATATTGATTAATTGTGATATTTTGAAATAGTTCCAGGGAATGCATCCACAGAAGCAGCTGCGGCACCTCCTAATTCTGATGAAGATGCTTATGATATGGAACACTCATACGTTGTTCCCAGAACGGAGGTTCCCAAGTTAGCACTGCCGTCTCCCGTACCCCCAATACAACTGCCAGTAATCCCTCACGTTTTCGATGCACTAAAAATTAAAGAATCCAGAGGACGAGACCAGCCGGTGTACTATGGGGACCTAGATATTTAACCACTTGATTTTAAAATTGGTGGATTCTTAAAACAAAGTTTTATTTCAATTTATCAGAATTTCTTGTACTGATTATTGTTAACCCACAATGTTATTAGATTACCCAGTGCTTGCATCCTTTATTTATATATTTTCACTTTTTCTGTTTGAGGTGACGCAAGGCTATTCGTGAATTAAGATTGGAATATATGCTTTTATATTTGGTCAAGCCCATGGATTACTTTTCTGTTTACATCTTTCCGACTTTTAATTTCCAATTAAAATTCCACCGTGGTGCCATACGGAGCCTTCTCCCTTTTTCTCGGATCTGCAGATGCAATAAATATTCTTTTCACAAATTTGGGCCTCCGTCTCAGGCCAGGAGCACCTGCCGTTTGAGTGGATCATTTGACAAGGGATTGGCTGCATACCTGTGCAGGTGGGAAGACAGGACAGTATGGCTCGTGCCTGTTAAAAATCCATCTTCATGGTTAAACAGGTTGAGGATTCAGCCGGCGAGAAGACCGACGGCCTCCTTAAACTGTTAAACTGCAGGTGAAAGGGAAATATTAATAATGGAGTGGAAATAAAGCGATGGGGTTCGGGTTCGTTCAGAGGACGAGGGTTTTGCAGGGAGACGTTTTTATGTCCGTCTGTCCAGATGATGTAATGAGTGTTTTGACCTACTCCACCGTTCCTCCGATCCAGCAAACACTTCATAAATATTCACAAGTCTCTCCTGTCCGAAGGACCCCGGGAACAGGAATTCCGGCAAGATGAAGAAGCCTTTGTTTGATCCCTCTGACGGTTGGGACCGCTTCATAATGCCCACCTGCTGCTTTGCATCATGTACTCATGAACTCAACCACCTTCATCAACCAAAATAAACCAACTAAGCGCCGAAACTGAAGACCGCTCCTCAAAAAAACCTTCCTTGCCTTTGCCCTTCCTTTCCAGTTGTGCATTTTTGTTAGCAGAACCCTGTAGCTTTACAATTAACTTTAATTTAGGAACCCTTTTATTCGTGAATACAAAAACTTTATGTTTTTTGCCAAGAGTTTTAGCTTTAACTCAAGTAGATAAGACTATCATCATAAACTTGGCGAAGTTACTGATACATCATGCTAGCTAAGCTTTAGGTTATTCTGAGCGTGGAACATATTGATGGATGACGTGAGGAAAGGGGAAAAAAATATGATTTATGGGTTTGTTTTATTGTTCGCAGAATATTGAAAGTTCCAAAAGAAATGCAAATGAAGCAGCGGAATAAACTGTAATTGCAAGGAACAACTATTTAATATTCACAATGTCACAACAATCCGAAGATTTGCAAAGAGTGGTATAATAACACTACTAAATATTATAACAAAACTTAATGATTAAAATGATCACATTTTCCTTTTTAGTGTCACTCAAGTTTAAGTGTATAACAAATATATATACAAGTTTAGTGAACATGAACTTAACAATAAATTCCTATCTCAACCTGAATAATCTTTGCAGCAATTGCTCAAAGCAAGCTTTTCACTCATGTCCGTGGAATTTCTTAAGTAGCAACGCAGGTCCTCCACGCCAAATAAATAACTTAAAGCCGAAACTATTCAACAGCAATGACTATCCTTACCTAGGGTTCTTATATACGCGTCAATTAAGGTAACTACAAGTACTAATTTAATTTACAAAGTCTAAGAGTCTATACTCATATCCTGTGCACTAAACCCAGTTGTGCTTGTGTGTGTATTCAAAGTGTGTATTATGAACTTGCTATCCAAACTAATTTACACAATTGCCTCAAAGGTAGAGTAATAAATATTATGCATTAAAATAGATCGCCAACCTTAGTAAGCTTACGCAAATCGATTGCATTTTAAGCCACTCGAATTCATTCCTACTTCCTACCCTATAAGCATTGAATATGAAGTTGGTTTAATTCATTCCCAATAAATAGCAAAATCTATTTTAGGGATTCAAATGCGAAAAAGTGTGAAGAATCGATAAACCCGAGGTGCGCATGTGCATGACATAGCACAATAATGATCCATTGTCCTTCTGCTACTATCCCTCTTAAGAAAAAACATCGTCTTCGTCTTTACACACCGGAATATTAAATCCCTTTAAAATTGAAACTCCTTAAAACAGAAAATCACTTGAAATGCAGATCATAATAAATCGAAAACTTGCCAATAGATTATTAAAAACATGGAATGCATGCACCCTAACCAAAACCAGTGCTTCCGGGTCTACCCTGCATACCTAAACCCCATTAAATTCCCTTTACACTTCCTAAACTAGTACAAAAAATGCCAAATGGGTTTGGAATGCCAAGTGCACTGTACGGGAGAAAGTCTGGATGGTTGGAGTTGGGTTTTTATTCGCAATCCGTTCGTTGACTCACGTCTCGTCGTCACGTCAGTCAATCCCTGCACAGGCGAGAAGGTGTTGAGAAATTCCAATTTGAGATTAGGCGTTTGAGCCATGATCGTGTTCGTGCCTTGAAAAGCTCAGATTGAATCGAATCCTTGCTTATAAACATGAAGAGTAAAAATGTGTGTCCGTCGGTTAATTAGTGATGATGGGAGTCTCCGCCGTGCCAGCCAGCACCCATGGATCGGGGGTATTCATGACGATGGCAAAATAAAAATGAGGTGCAATTCTAATTACACTCCCTCCAAACCCGCATCCCCCGAACGGTTGTCATGAATAAATATATGAAATATGCACACCGGATGATGAACTTAATTACACTACACGTACGTCGGAGGAGCCAGCCTAGTCTTAGGATCTTGGTGTAATTCGAGCCATGCTTAAAGCAACCAGCCATTCAATTTGAGTTTCACATTTTGAATTGAATGCCCACCTTATCTGGTCCTTTGTGCTTCCCCCTTGCTTTCAAAACATTACATGCCATTGTGGTTGGCTAAATACAGTTTCTTTTGCTCCTTTAAGAAATTTAATCCACACATGAATAGGTTTGGAGGCAGGTACTCCCGCCTGTGTGTGTTCCATCTGAAACACAAGATTGATGTCCTCCATCACCCATCCAATCGGAAAAGTGTACAAAAAAAACACCCGCGATGACGAGTGAAATCATCCCAACGCATCCCTTCATTAAATTATCTTCATCCAACCATGCAGAAAGTGACAAATTATTCCCAGATTAGAATAGATGCTCGGATCCTGAGGGAAGGAACGTACCATGCAAGCACGGAACGGCACGAGACATGACATCTTAAGGAGAAAAAAAATTAATTTGAAGTGCAACATTCAAGGAAATGTATGAAATCTGTAGAAATCCTGTCCTTGTGTCCTAAGCCCTGCCTGCCTTGCCTTGGGTGCTTACAATAGTGCGCATGCGCGGCGGCTTCTATCCCTTTACTAGCTACTATACATCATGGCGATCCTTCTTATGTGTATGTCCACCACTCCCATGACTCGTGGGTGTGGAATTCCGTCTGGGTGGAGTCGAAGAGGATTTGTTGTAATTTGAGTGGTGGTTGTTGGATGAGTGGTGATTGAAGTGGTGGTGGCGTCCAAGGTGGTGCTTGTCTTCCGGTTCCGAATCACTCATATCCACAAGTTCAGATGAATCGGAATGTGCTGAAGGGGCAGGGGATGGAGAGCTTTGGAGTTGATGTTGATCTTCATCTTCCCCCCGCCTGTGTGGGGAGGACTTACGATGGACGGAGGAGTATCCACGCCCACTCAAATTATGAGCTTTGGATTTGTTGCCACTTAAATTGTATTTGAGGGGAAGGGGAGGAGAGTGGTTGTGGCTGTGGGTGAATTGGATGTGGTGACGAATTGGATTGAAGGCGGAGTTTTCACCACCCATGACAAGGGGCAAGGGAGAGTGGGGGCGGGGGTGGACGAGGGCAATGGGTTCCTTGAGATGGAGGGGGTGGGACATGTGGTGGTGGTGGTGGGAGGTCAGGTGGGCCAAGGAGAAGCCCGGACTGGACATAAGGTGACCTCCGGTAGGTGACTGGGCTGATTGGGATGAGGGGGGTGGAGAAGGGGATGGGGGTGGGGAGGAAGTTCCAGCTCGTCCCAGACTGTTTGGCGAAGTGGATCCATGCAGTGCGAAGGGCTTCAACACATTCATTCTTTGATGGCGCCTCCACTTGGCTCGTCTATTGGAAAACCAAACCTGAATTGGACAAAGAAATTGAACCAATCTCACTTTACGATCTAATAGCTCTTTCATCCGAATTTACTAACCTAAGTTTACGGAATCTATATCCAATAAATAGATTCGGATGGGAATACACTTTGGGAATAGATAATGGAATCAAACATCTAACCCTTTCGTACATTGTGATGAATTACCAATATTTACATATGTACTTAAAAGTTTTAAGATTCATTGAGTCATAAACTCCATGATGTCCTGCATAGGGAAATCCTAATAGTATTTCTCAATAATATCCTGTCCCAGTTAATTGGCCCTTGTCATAAAACGGGTGACCGATCCAAGCATCCATGCATGGGAGCATGAAATGTAAATAATTTTGACAAAGATTGCGAAACAAATCCTAATTTACATTTGTGGGGCTGGGGTTGAGCTACTCCTGTTCAGCTTCTGTTGAAATGAAACATCCAACCGAAACTTACTTTCCAGTCATTAAATCCCCGAACACCAGACTGTGGAATTGTGGATGGGATATAAAATTTGAAACACTCTTCCTTGAAGGTGACAAACTTGCAGTCATGTGCATGTTATGTGTGCTGTGTAGTTTACACCGACAAAGAGATGCAAAAACCCACACATTTAATTAAAATTTAAAGGTGTGTCCTACGCTATTTCAAAATTCATCTTCCTAATGTGAAAGTAGGAAAAAAATACTCGAAATAAAAGATAAATCCAATGCAATCCAATCCAAGGGATTCAAACCAGGTACTGGGATAAGAGATAATTCTAAACGTCTGAGTCATAAATTCCTATGGTGGGATTATAAATAATATATGTATGATAAAAAGTGAATAATTCCAGTAAATGATCATCCCCTATTCATCCCTCGTTTGACATAAAGTAATCTGAAAACGTCAAGTTTAAATTTCCATGGGAGGGGATTCAAGTACGGAAAGGGGATAGGCCCAGAGTTATGGGTTGGGGAGCAGCTCCTGAGGACAAAGTGACAGGGATTGAATGGAGTAACAAATACTTGAAGAGTTCAAGGAGTTCAAATGTCTTAATCAATGTTCCCTACCTGTGCCTACCTCTTGAAATATGGGATTCAGAACTGAACTGCCTGACTCTTTCGGGGATCCCCACCCCTTGGATCCAAGGATGCATTTAATTAACACTTGCATTTCGTCTTTACTGCAATAACTGCACCCTTTGATTACCAATTTGAGTCTAGTCTTCCAACTGTCTGGTTCTTGCGGGAGTCCCGGGGATATGCATGTATGCATTTAATCAAACCTAATACGCGGATTTCTTGCTAACTGCATGTGTAATAACTGCATTATCCCATCCATTCCATTACCCACCCTTCTACCCACTAATACTCTAATATAGCGTTTAAACTTTGCCTGCCATTCCAAAGAAAAATTTAACTAACTAAACAATCGTTCATTTACCTGGACTCGAGCCTCTGACAAACTGGTTTTAACAGCCAATCGCTCCCTCGTCGTCACACAAGGATATTGTGACTTCTGGAACTCTTTCTCCAGTTCCTGGAGCTGTTCTGGTGTGAACGTCGTTCGATTGCGTCGAAATTTTGGAACCTCCCCTTCACTCTCCGTCCCACTGATAGCCCCACTCAAGGATGCATCCTCCGAATTCCGGCTTTCCACTTCCACTGCAAAGAAATGATAATAAAATTTAAGTTTACACATTTAAAAAAGATATTTAAATAAATTATCATTGAAATTATATGAAAAGCATAAAAACCCATTCGATTAAAACTAATGATTGAACTGGTGGCTTACTGCGATGATGATTTGCTCGGATCGTAGGACTTTCGGAGGATGACGGCCGCGTGGATGATGTGGAATGACTTCCAGGATGAGAGAGATCAGAGGAATGTGGTTGTTGGATCCCAACAGAGGCCAATGAGGCAAGGGTGGAATGGGATGAAGGTGGAGTGGCTCCAGGTCCAGAGGTCATTGGTGACCAAAGATGAGCAGCAGCAGCTGCAGCTGGCCATGGAAGAGCATACGGATGGTAGAGTCCTGCATAGCCAGCTGCTCTTGCAAATTCCTGGGCGGCCCTCTCTGCGGCCCGATTCCTTAGGATCCGATTGATGCTGCTGACGCTGGGAGCCGTGCTGTTGGTGCAAACCCCTGGAAAGAAAACCATAAAGGGAGTCAGTCGACCACTTAAAAAATGACAGACAAGGAATGTGGGGGATTAACCAGCTCTTGAGGTAAATGTTGTGTCGTAAACCTCGACAGAGTTAATTGAATGTGCAACTTGAATGAACGTCATTTACATAAGCAATTTCACAAGGCTGACGAATTTCACACCTTTAAGTCCACTTCATTTTATGGGACACTACACTGGGGAGGGATGGCTCTCGTCTCCCTTTTTTTACGATTTCGTGAAAGCTCCTGGATTTGATGAACATCAAAATGCTGTAGACCTTAAACACAACGGCCACCCGCCCTTACGTGTGTGTGTGTGTGTGTACGTAAATCCAACCACCCATTTGGCGAAAAGGGTACATTTTAAATGAGCAGAGCTAATCTCAAAATCGTAAACACTCATCGGCAATAAAACGGGACCCCCCTGTCCCACTCACTCAACCACCACCCTTGCCTCCATGGGGGAGATTGGCATGCACAAATACGACTAAACTTGGAAAACAATCCGCACCGTTAAAAACCATTAAAAATCTCTTCACCCTGGCTCAAGCTTGCAAATCCCAAACGGTTACGGCTCAAAACCATGGAATTTTGTTGGAAATGTTCAAGTTTTATTCCCAAGGGATAAGGAAAGGCTCAGTCAGGTCGCCATATGTATGAAAGTATTGTTCATTTGGTGAGGAAAACCGATTAGGATGGATTTGACAAGATGTAATTGTGCGAAAGGGGCCAGATCTGATAATAGGAGGTTGTGGTGACGGACAATTGAAATCAATGGGATTGCTCTTTGTGGGGAGTGAAGAGCCCGACGGCGGATTTCTACACCAAAAACCACAGTCAGAAAGTAATTCCTCCTCCACCTGTCCTGGGACCCTCATTTTTTTTTACTCGTTCAACCTCAGTGATTATTGTTGGTCACCACAACAATGGGAGAGAACTGAAGTAGGGAGGGAGGGCTCCTTAAGGAAAAGGATTGCAAAGAGAGGCTTGAGTGTAAATTGAACTTTTATCACCGGGTGAGGATTAATAGGATCCTTCCCTCCTTATAATTTTATCCAACGGATTAATTTCATTATAGGAAAATGAGGTTTCTTTGTGGCCAAAGGAGGACCTCATTAATTTTGATTAATGACTTGAGACACCTGTCTTCGCAAGAGTCCAGAGGAGGAAGCGGAGGGGGCCAATGCCCACAAATACTCGCCTTCAATAGAGCCCTACAAATATGATTATTCTTGTCTTGGGGCCCTTTTGTCCCTCTCAACCACGTAACTCCCATTCAACTCAAACCAACCCCACCACCACCCAAATCAAATCACTCATAATACTTCATCTTTTCACAATACAACCTAAAAACATCCGTCAACACCAAAAAATCCTATTTACACTCAACACCATTCCCGCTCTTATTTGCTCGCTTGCAAATTTTATACAAATAATCCTTCCCACACTCACGTCCTCGTAATTCTCAACTATAATACCTTCCCTCGACTATAAATACACATTTTTAAAGGAACAAATGTCTTTCGCGAATTTTTCAAACTTTGCGCAGAATTACAAATCCCTTCGCATGATCGGCAAAGGAATGGCCCTGAAAACTTAAGCCAAGAGTGGATCGGAGGGTTGTAATTTTCATTAATCATTATATTTTTTTGCATTCGGACAATGGGTTTCAACATTGATAGCCACGGAAGCTCCTGGCACCTGGATATAAGTAGTAGCTTTCCGTTAAGCACCATACTCGAGGCTAGTTTGTAAATTACAAGTAATTTGAGTTTGTGGTTCGGCTAACAGCACACTCGGATATGCAAATGACAGTGAATATGCAAGTTTTCCAATTATCCAAAAACTTTGAGGGGTTGTTGAGGAAATGAATTATCCCCAATCCACTCCTCTAATTGAAGTAACTATGTATCCTCAAATCGTGCTCGAGTTAAAAATTATGAGGTTGGAAAATTGGGCCTTTGTTTTTGCACTTTATCCTTTCACATTACTTTACCGGTGGCCGTTCGTTTCCCATTACGATTGACCAGGAAGGATATTCCTATTACTACACAGTGGTCACCAACATTAGGATTACCATAAACAATTTCCTAGTCCAGTTATACAACAAGGGCAATAAAAATATGAATGTTTGACGACGCAAAAATCTAGACTATTTCGCTATTTGCAAAATAAATTATGGAGAAAAGAACGGGGGTTTAAGAATTTAATGGCTTTGAAATTGTCCCTGGATTCATTTGCACGCAGGCGAATGGCGGGCAGGGTGAGCATCCATGAACTAATAAAATGAATGTTATGTGAGGAATTTAAAATTTTCTCCAAACACATTAACACCCCGTAGAACGTAGTGAATTCCTAATCCACTGGCACAGTCCATAATCTAAATGAATGTACATAAGATTCCTTCCTCTCCATTTTTTTTGTGTAGGTAGACTGGAAAGGAATGGAGAATCGTGTCCCCCATCCTTGCATAACTTGTGTCCCTCGTCTCAATATTTCAAAAATCTAATGTATAAGTTGAGGGTGACATTTTTTCTACCCGTCCAGCTCCCCCCGTTCCCTAATTTATTTACCGTCATCGAGTCTTTGCTAAGAACAAGTGCAAACAGGGCAAGTTGAACGGGAGGTAATAATTGACTAGTTGCCTTGCGTGCGTGTTGCTCTTTGTCCAGTCCAAATGATGACGATGTTTTCCCATCACCAAAACTTAATAATTATTGCAACGCGAACAAAGCTCAAAGAGTTTAAGTATGTTTCATAAACATGCATCACGGCAGCCAACGGCTATTTGGTCTATGTTAATTTTTTTTCCCTTTTGTCCTCACCCGTCGGATTCGATGGAAAGACGAGACAAAACTTAATTAAAAATAAATAACACTTCTTGAGGGGAAGGCAACTGGGGCGCATGCATCTTTTAGAGGGACAAGGGGTGTAAAAATGAAAAAAAATGTGCTAGGGCTCCCTTGGGCATTGTCAAGCACCCAGTCGGACCCGAACAGCGTGTCACTCTCCAATCACTAATTAATGAGGATTTTGAGGGCATTTGAAAACGGAACAGTAATAAGGCAAAGCTCAATAAGTCCAGGAAACATAATTACAGCTTGGGGAATACACAGCCACAGCAGACAGCGAAAACTTTGTGGGTCGTCACTTTTTTTTTGTGATCCCGGTTTCAATGTAAAATTCTGAAGGTTTCCTTTGCCAGGCGTGGAATGAAATTAAGCAATAATCACCTGGAATTCACCCGGTCACATAAATTTAAGTTATTTTAATTACTCCTTTTTTTCGAAAGGTGACGCATTTGAATGTGACAACACGATCGGACCATCCAGAGCAGAGTGACATTTCATATTTGACGATGCAAATGCTGCAATGAAGCCCGTAAATATTAAGACGAAGGGAATTTGGGTGGCATGGCAGGGCATAAGCCAACCTACTCTCGGCTAAACAGTTGCATTTTTAAATAACTCGGTTCCTGTCGACTGATAAAAGGGAATTTGAGCGGAGGAAATCTTAATGTGTCCAACGTGTAATGCCATGCATAAATGTATGATCAGATCATCCCCATTTCAAAGATACTCGGGCATTTGCTCACTTTACTTACACCTGCCACATATATACATATACGTAAGGGTTAATGTATTTCGTAATGGAAATAAGGTTGACTGCATATATTGTCCAACTCAGCCACGACTACTCCAAACTCCCTGCATAATGGATGGGAAGGACTTTCGGAATTCTTGGAAATTGTTTACTGGACAGTCAGGTGCTACTCGTCATTATGAAATAAATGAACAACGCAAATATATTAATTTTTAGCTACTTTGCTACATGTCCCACCTCATCGGCTATGGATAAATAAAAAAAAACCTCGTCACCCGTCGTAACTCATGGATACTTTTAAACGGGAAAAAATAATTTTTCACACTGAGGTGAGATTTGACAATGTATTTTTGCTCCGTGTGAGTATAACAATTGCACACAAATAGCAAAACGTGGGAGGTGATAAATCTGGTATTACGTGGAACAAGAAAAAATAAATAAAGCAGCTTTAAATAACTAATCACTATCTAAATATGCTCTAAATAAATATATCCTTTTGAAGCTGAGCCGCTAAAAATTTTAAAAAAAATCCTTTTAATTTGTATTTGAAAAGAATAAGGCACCGAACAAGCATGCATGCAGTTTCCTTGTTTTGAATGTATTTCAAATGGACATTTTAAGGTAGAATTAACCTTTAGCGTCCATTTGCTGCTTCCCTCCTCAACCCACGCACTGAGGATAGGGGTGGACAAAAGCTAATAAAAATGTGGCAAGAAACGAGGGGACATGAACTCAAGGAAACTAATTGACTGGGCAAGGAAGGTTGTACGAGGGAAAGAACATTTCCAGGTGAGATTTTTATTAGGAAGTCGACACTTGAGAACCCGATTAAGTCTGATAGCATCACACACACACACATAGTAGGGTTTGGTCTGGCCCTTGTCTGACTAACCCATGCACAGCACATACGTTACGTACCCTTCGTCACTAAATTTCAACAGAAATGAGGAGCAATTGCGCGGGAATAGGAAGGACGGGAGGATATTGCGCGAAGGGCAAAGTGTTTTGGTCGGATTTGACCAGCGCTCGCGGGTAAGATTAAGGTAGGAAATGACTGGGTTGAGAGTTAGAGATCAATTCATCATTGTTTTTGGAGGCGAGGTTATCTCCGTGGTGTTGGGTTGACTAAAACACCTTTCGTGTCAGCTTCAGGTTGTCATCGGAGCCGCTCCCCTTTCCCTCCACAACCACCACACCCTCCTCAGGGAAATATCATTCCCTGGACTGATTTATTGGGAGATGACCAACACGAGGAATGGATCCATAGAGTCCAGACACGGGCTCTTCTGCTCTGGCGAATTGACATGACTCAAGTCATATACATAGTTAGTTGTAGTCACAGTGAGTGATCCTTGGATCTCAAATCTCCTTAATGGCCTCCTAAAACCTCCTCTATAATTACCTGCTTATGGGCTTGCATAAACTTTTTAGTACAACTGGACCCCGGCACGCTAGTTCTTCGCCACTGATTTACGGGCTCTGATAAAATGGACATTATACTGGGGAAGGATGGACATAAAGTCTCTACTACAACTAACAATCCCAGGATCCGTGGAGTCAAGCCAGACCAGGCAAGGCATGGGGCACAAGGATCTCGGATCCCAAATTATTTCATACATTCCAAACAATCCACACCTTGGAAATTTAATACTTAGCTCTGCATACCAGGATTAAGAAGACTTCCGACTTTCCTTGCACAATCCTCACCCCTGAATAGCAGCTGATCAAATGTATTTTAAATCAACTAATAAATAAATAAGTAGTTAAAATTGTATTTCATTCTACCCATTTAAATCCGAATTTCAAATACGAAAGCACTCTACAATTAGCCGAAGGGCTGCTGATAAAAAGCACATGCTGGGAATAGGAGGAAGGCAATTAAGACATTAATGAGGGAACGCGGTAAACATAATAATTACACATAAGTCGTAAATTTCATTTAATTGTCGTGTGATGAAGGTGTTGGGGATGAGGAGTGAAACAAGTTCCAAATCACACCTTCCATCCAATCCCCCTAATGGATCTGAGTTTTACGTCCCTAATAACTCCCATCAAATCCAAAGACAGTCACAGTGACAGTGGAGGGTGGACAAGGCCCCTACTTTGCCTACCATCAAACAAATGCTCATCCAAACCCTTGTTCCTATTCTAATCGGGATTTGCATGGTCGTTAAAAATGTCAATCCAATCCAAAAAGTGGTTTACCTTCAGAGATGAGTCGTTCCCGAATCTCCCATGCAAAAATGGTTGGATTCTCTCTTTTGTACTGCTCTATTTTAGCCACGACGGTTGGAGTGGCTACTTTCGGTTTACTTCCTCCAATGATCCCGGGTGGTCGCAATGAGCCTGGAAAGAGAAAAAAAACAAAAAGGATTAAATTCAAACGATCCGACCGAATTCATTAATAGCAAATAAAATAGCTGACAGAACACAGGACACACAGAGGGGACCACACAATTCACCCCTTCCCTCCGTCCATCATCCTCTTGTCTCCAGAGGCCATTCATCTGGAAGGACAAAATGCTTCCCCCTTGTCGTCGACGTATTCATACAATTTTGAACATGCATAACTCCTCGTTAATTAATTACAGGAGGCGATGATGCCACACACACACACACAGGTAGGAGCTAGTCCTTTGATGGATGACTCCCCTTGGGACGATTAAAGGATTACTCCACACTTACGTATACGTACGTACGTACTCCTTCAAAGCTCCCCTTTTGATTTTATAAATTAAAGTAGTGATGATGAGGATAAGGACCCCTGCATTCCTCCTGAGCATGCAATAATTTTTACGTTACAGTACCCCTACCTCAACCCGCCCGCCGTCGTCGCGTCGTCCAAGTCCACAATGCAGTCGCAGTCCCATACTTCGGGGGCCAAGGCCCAGGAAAACCCGGCACTTTAATTGAGTGACCACATAAATTATTCTTCCCTTCCCAACACCAGGTAGGAGTTTAAGTCGGTCGGTTGGGGCCATAAATTGAAAACTGTTCTCAATGTTTGACTTCCCCCGCTTTCAAAAATTGGAGGGTGAAATGGAGTGAAGGGATGAATGGGCCACTTTCCCCCATCCCAAAAGGGAAGGGAAACAAAGGGAAGGAACGTTAAACTCCAAATATAAATCTTCACACTTTGACCAAGGCAACTTACATACAACAAAAGGTTGGAAACGGGCAATTACATCCAGTTAAGTACTGACTAATGTGAGTCAAGTGGATTGGACGACGAGGAAAGGAATGGATTACTAAATACAGGCCGGTCAATTGGGATTTGAACTCCCTTAAAAAATTCCCATAAAAAATCCACATTTTATTTTATTGGCAAAAGTAAAATACAATGTTTCAACAGTTTTGGTAATCATTTTAAAGTTTCCATCCTTTTTCGCAAGGGAAACAAAAAGATTTTTTAACGATTTTCTTCGGAAAAGCCCTCCTTGGCAATAATAGCCTGACTAAACCTGCTTCCTCCCCACCACGCCAAGTCGCACCGTCGCGTCGCGCGTTAAACCCAAACAAAGAGGTAAAAGCCGAAGGATTTGAGTACTAATTACATAGGTTGATTCCCAATTATGTGTTTAAAGCTTTATGTCCTTCCTCCTCTGACATAAAACAGAGATGACTTGGTGGGGGGATGCAGGAGGATGACCCAAGAAGGAATTGGATGAAAGTAATTGCAAAGTCAGGATTTTTTTGAAGATGAACAGAAACAGACCCAGCCAGCAATGCGACAATCCTTATGTTTCATTGAGTTCTCCGAAGGTCCCAAAGACAATGTTTTGAGTTTTGGTTGAAAGGAGCCATGAAATTTTTAGCATGGATGGGTCCTAAATGAAATGAAATAAAACTGGACTAAAGGGAATTGAGGAACCGGTTTTCCTTCCCCCGTCCGTAGAGCCCCGCACAAGTTTAAGTAATTGTACTTTGTACCCAGTGGACATCGACAATGGAAATTTGCATCACCTGTCCAGTCCTTTCCATGTTTTCCCAGTCGTGAAGCTAACAACCCAACAACTTCTTTGCTCTCCTTGCAAATACAATTGTTTAATTTGTTGTTGGGAAACAACATGGGGAGGTGGGGATGGGGTCCAAGTCAAATAACACCTTGATTTAATTCCCTCATCCCCACCCATATGTCCGTGGATTGTGTTGTATGTGGCACAGTCCGTTTCATTTGTGAATTAATTAAATAAATCCTCGCCATTAATTGAAGTAGTTAGTAGTAGTAGTAGTGGACGAGTGCTTGGGTCCATTAATTTAACTCATTTGTGTTGCATTAATAGTCAGCCGTTTAAAGGGAGGACTTGTACATTGAACTCCATGGGACTAGTACTAAATACTATGGACTGTTGTCACGCATTAGCATTGAAGTAAGGCTAAAACAAGGCACACAATTAGGCCGCCTGCCACCAGAAGGGGATTATGAATAATAGGACCAATTTTATAGTCCCTGGCTCTGCGTAATGTATGTACATGCACGTATCCCTTGTCCCAAGATGCTTAAAAATCTCAATTTGAAATCAAATGGGCCAGGCATGTGCTTCCCCTCACCAAAGGATGAAAAAAAATCGGTTCAACTCCGCAATGTCACGTCATGTTTTGTCATGAGGACTTGATAGAAATGATTGACGTGCTACTTAATTCAAAATGATTTCCCCACACCAGCACAAGCCACCCTTCTCCCAACTGAGCGACTTATATTACATGTAATTGGTTGATTAAAAAATTTCTTCTTTTTGTTCCTTGTGATTGTCGTCCTTCAATCCTACTCCCTCATATTATATGCATGGGGTGGTGGTGGTATGGGTGTTAGGTAGACGTACGCATTCATCTTGAATAAGAAACAAGTCATTGGAGTCATTCGTAATTATTAGTTGAGTGATGGTAGGGGCTCGGGATCCTTTGATTGGAATCAAGGAGATGAGAACATGGGTAGCTTTACATAGACTGACCTCATTTGTGTCACTCAAACTCATCCCAAATCCCATGCCGCCTAATAGCCTCCCCTGTCCACGGGAGGTGGAGTCAGTCAAGTGATTACAATTTGTTTCAAACAAAAACATATTGGATCGAGTTATAATTAATCATTGCGTATTTTGTGTTGGAATTAACCTGCTTCCTATCCACATCCACGCAATTGTAAATTAGGCCAATTATTGGGCAAATAATGCAATTTACTGCAAATTAACATTATTTGCTAGAATATCCTCGTTTATTATGTCTGAGATCCACTTCTAATTGTAGATTAATAATTGTGCTTAAGTTTTGGAGACTGGATTGATTCCTTTGCTTTTAACAGGTCAGATGAGGTGGAAAACCTACTCTATAAATTGACAAGAATCTGAGGAGCATGTCTTTGTGAGGGTTGGATGGGACAAGGAGAAGATGAGACGGACCGACAAATAAAGGAAGAATGGAAAAGTGTCATTAAGACACCAAACTCAATTCCACTTCCAGCCCGGGCGTCGGCAACTAAATGTACCTTAAATTTAAACCCCCTTTTTTATATTAAAATTTGTGTTGTTGTACACGGAGGATTGATATTTTTGGTAGGAGGATTCCCAAATGTCATTATAGTTAGAATTAACCTCTTCAATTTAAAAAAAAAAACTAAAAAATATAAACAGATGAGAACTTGTAAGGGCGTAAATCCCCTCCCTAAAATAAATGTGTCTGCCACTTGGTTTTGAACAAAGAGAAGATATGAGTGGATGAGAGTAAGTGATCGAGTTAAAAAGTTTAAAGGTGGGGGTAGAAATGGAGACAGCCGACGACGACGACAGAATGGGGGTATCTTAGTTTGAAATCGACATGAAAGTGTTATTTTGGAAATATGTGTAATTGTGAAAAGCACTTGAAGTCAGTCATTAAAGAAGATGAAGGGTTGACCGGGCCAGGTGAGACGTGAGTCCCCATTGTCTTCCGTTAAGAATTGAGACTTTAACTTTTAAACTCACCGAGTAATTTTGAGACAGCTCCCTGCTGCTGAAGCATTTGTTGGGCGAGATCGTAGGGACGAAGTCCGTAGCGGAGTGGCGACACAGATGACAAATCCAGGAGTCTTGGATTTGGACCCAATGGATTTCCAAATGATGGTAACGAATGCATCCCTCCTCCAACTCCACCCCCACCACTTCCGGTGTACAATTCTCGGAATTGCTGGGGCGTCATCACTAAACAAAACATATTATTAGAATTAGTGTTACATTTTTACTTAGCATTGGATTTGCAGAATTTAATTACAATTTAAACTACTACATATTTTTGTGTGGTGAATTTCAGGAATTCAAGAACAAATTATTATTATTATTAAGTTGATTATTGGCGGTTTATGGTCAGGAGAATATAATAGTAGGTAAGTATACAATTTTACATCACATTATTTATCATAAATTATAGTTTGTCCTATTCAATGTAGGTATAGACATTTTGTGGGCAATGACGTAGAATTATAAAACAATTTTTCTCCCATTTCGGGTAATAATTAAATGGCAGCAAGGTAAAAGCTTGTCAAATAGTTAGTGTGGGTTCTTATTTTTGAATAAGCAGGAATACGTAATCTTATCGGTTTTATGAATTCTGCTCTCTTTTTATTTAATCTTTATTTATTGCTATTTCCGCCTGAGCTTTCCACTCGACTCACTCAACTAATGCTTAAAGCCACGCCAAAAATTTCATTAAGATTTTATTATTTGTTCCCCTCAAAATTGTTTATAATGGCAAAGTAAATTTATTGCGCGGAAATGTTATAATCTATTCAACATTTCTTCCAAAATAACGTGTTCTCGGTTTAATGTCGGGGTAGGTTCGTAATAATTAATAATGTTTTACGCGCTATCCATCCATCGGAAGAAAAGGGTGGACTGAGTGACTGGGTTTGCAACATTGCAAAAAAAAATTCACCATTTCAATAAGGTAAAGAATTCGAATGTCAAAGTTCCTGCAAATCCTTTACTACTAAAAGCCGAGCCTAAGAAAACAGCCCTGAAATGGGAAAAGGGTGGATGGGAATTGAAAAAATAAACAAGTTCTCTTGAAACATCAAATAAATGTGAACATTAACTTTCCATTATTTTCCAAGCATTAAAAAGCACTAAATTACACGGAGTGGCATGTGTGTTGGCGTTGGACCTGGGAAACGAGCCAAACTGTAATTAGGAAGTTTTATTATCCAAACATTACCAATTTTGCATGGCTACATTTGTTAATTGCTCGTGCTCATGACAAAATTTACTAGTTTTGTGCATATGCTCAATTCCAAGGTTCATGCATCAGCCCAGCCCAGCGCTGCGCCATGTCTTGTCTGGTTCAAAAAAAAAGCCATGACACCAGCATAGCCCATGTATATCGTTCATTTTGAAAAAAAATGACAATGAATTAAATTAATCTGGAGCTATGCTCCTGCTGGTGCTGTGCACACGCCAAGTGGCGAGGTCAATTCTTTGTCCTAACAAATAGAATATTCTTCATCTCAAATCATCAAAATTTAAAATTCCTGATTAAAATACCCCATCGCCGAGTTTAACTTTAAGATTTTAAAAACCCTAACGACTTCCGCCCTAAAATTGGCTAAAAAAGTGAGCAATATTTAAAGAAGGCGTTTTCTGCTCCGAGTTATGTTAGCTGGTTAGACAAATTTAGGATTTAAAAAGTCAAATCGATTTAATTTACCCTCGCTTTTGGAAAACGGCATTAAAAATATCCGTACCCCTCTACTACTCGGACTCGGAGTATAAGTCGAAAAGGCATACAATGCGGTCCGTGGTAAATTCAAATGTTGTCCAACGAAGGAAACAATTGTCGGACAAGACATTTACTATTGATAGGATGTACAAGTTAGTACACGGGGATGATAAGTGGATGTGAGTTTAGTTTAGCAGGGAAATTCGGTGGACAAAATAATTGTTAATTAATGAATTGCTTCAAGTACTTTCACTCCCCGCTATGCACCAAAGTATGTACTTTCTCTGAGTCCATGCAAAACTATGTATGAAAGAACATATGATTCACATTTGCGTCCCTTAATTTTGCAAACATACATTGATCCATGCAAGCAGGGCTAAACACGGTAAGGCATGGGTTTGTAATTGTCGTCTTTTGTCCTACTGACTCGTCAAATTTTAATTCCATTTGAGGAACGGAAAAGTGATTATTTGACTGACTACGGTCCGGTGATGGGATTTGGTTTGTATGCTGGCATTGCACTATGGATTTACACTTCCCTTCACCTGTAATAAAATCACTTTGCAATTTCTCTCATCACAATGCAAAATACAAGGCAGGAGGATTGGCTAATTTCTAATTTAATTTAATTAAAATTCCTCACATAAAATTTTTGAAATACGAATATTATTTCGTATGTAAAAAAGAAAGTTGTGTGCAATAGCACAGCACACAGCTTCGGACGCGACTGGACTGACCCAAAAATTAATTTTGCCAATAAAATTCTTTAGCACTTCATTTTTAATTATTTATGGTTATGGATTGCGAAATTTTCAAATCAAATCCAAATGATCTAAGGCGTGCAAGTCTTAGGGTCCGCATCCAACCATGACTGACTTTCCCACACAAACATCTGCAATTGCAAAGGAGTCAACACGTGGAAATATTTAATTTAAAATCCAATTCATAGGCCAAGCCAGATAAACGAGGACTTTGAAGAGGGGGACAGGAATAATGGGAGCCATGAATCCCAATGAGGAAATCCACATTTGCAACAATGTCAATTACATTCCCAAAACATTAAAAATAAATAGATAATAACTCAATGGGCCATGGTTGACTGGGCTTATGCCCAAAAGACTTCCTCCTTGGAATAATTTGGATACACAGAAGTGGATGGATGCCACAACAAAGAGTCCCCTCTCCAATTCCAGCTGGCATCAAAGTTCACATGAGCTCGACACCAATTAAATTATTTACAACACACGTTAAAAACCAAACAGATCCCTATCTCCCTGTGTACAACATGTATGCCATTTATAATCAATTCAAAATTAAATTAATTCACTAGATTCTGTCAACACAACTAATGGGGTCGTAATTGTTACTGGGGTACTAATTGTACTTAACGACCTTCTAAAATCTGATCCACTAACTCCTGCACTTCGACTAACTTGGTCATACATAATTTGTGTTTGTAAATATTTCCAATGCGCAGTTTGGCATTTGGTATGAATGTAAATCAAATTACCAGGAATTTGTGCGAATTCAAATCTACCCACCAATTGGGATTTTAATACAAATGCTTTTGTTTCCTCAACTTTTGGATTGCAGGCAGCCTGCCTGCCTGCACATTATGCATCTTCGTTCGCGCTCGCCTATGGAACCCGTGTATTTTGCATGCAAAAATTTGAAAAAAATGTTAAATAAGCTTAAACTGTGTGACGAACGTCAACGGCAAGGCGAAATAAAGTAACGGATTAGCAATTGTCGCATGCACCTGGTTAACTGATTTGACGCACCGACCGACTGAATCCCCCGGTCATAGGGTGCGTGCAAAAGAGTCAATTTTAAAGCCATCAAATTATAAAAGAAAAAAAATTCAGCGATTCTGAAAAGGGATTGGACGGGGGACTAGGCGACGTGGCGCCTTGGATTTACGTACTAGAGGGCCGACCAAAAGCCTCATATTTAATTAGTTTCGCCACGATAATTTTCTGCTTGCGTTTCTTTGCACCCCAATGTCTAAGCCGGGGTATCCTAAGACGACAAGCACTCATGAATCTCCAACTGAATAAAGTAAAATGTATAATTAAAATGAATTCGCACTACGTCTCACACGCCATAGTGTCATTCCCATAACCGTAACTTCCGTGGTTATTAAAAGTCCTTTGGTTTTAGAGGGAGGGAGTGGGGAAAGTCTACCTTCCCATTTTATGATGAACGAGGACTGTTTCACTTGATTTTCCCTTCTCTCCGCCTCCTTTCCACTATGTACAATACCCGACTCAAATCTTCTCCTCTGCAAATACAAAGGCAGCTAAACCTCCTTAATGTCAAAATGTCTCTTAAGTCAGTACGACAACGGCATAAATATTATCCAACATATATATGATATTTGAAATCCAAGAAAAACAAGAGGATTAAATGGAATTATGTAAAAATCCTCACACGTGTAGAAAGCTAAGATTTCATATTAAGATTTACATTTAATTTACATTTAATTGCAGCAAAATTCTATCCTATTCTTTCCTAAGTAAAACTAATTGTAATAAATACAAAAAAAAAGTTATTAATTTACCTGAAGAAGTTGGAATGGTTGGATTTGATTGGAGTTGTGATGGGAATTCCATGTCCCAACAATGTCTTTTTCTTTGGCTCACCTGTTGAAGCCTTCCTGGGCTCGTTGAATTATCCACAACCATGAGCATGGGAACACTGGATTGATGACGAAATCGGATTGTGACTTTCTTTTTTTGTTTTTATATTCTCCGTCCGTCCCACTCAAATCCTTTCACTCCCTTTCTTTCCCCAATGCCAAAATAGGAATAGTAATGTCCAAGTCAAATATTAACTCACAATGTCACAATTCATTTCCACTTTTTCACAAAATCCCAATGTTCCTGTTTTTCGTGTTAAAGTCGATGATATCGGGGTGAGCCCTTGGATTTGAGGAAGTGAATATGGTTTATTTGAGATGGTTGTGGCGGGCGGTTGAATGAGGATACACTGAGATGAGAATGTGAGGTGTTTGTTGGGTTAAATGAGTTGGAAAAGGGTTGGTTGGACTGAGGGTACCTGGACAGGTAGAGGGGGTTTCCTCATTGGTTTCCCCATTGGTTCCCCCATTGGATTCCCAACCCAAAGCTGTGCTTGCCCAATCCAACTCGAACCGCCCACACCGCCCTCCCCACAACCACTCGTCTTTCCCATCCAACCTCTCGTCTTATTCTTATTCTCAATTCCAAACACCCTACCTGTCAATTATAATCAATCCTAACAACTTAAGGATTTATAATCAATTTTTGATATCAACAATATTGTTATTGTTAGAGCAATTACAAATTATTTGAACATGTGGTTCTGTACACTTTAGGCTGGGGAAAATGGATGGGGAATACAGAATTGTTCAACTTTCTGATGGGAAAATACTCATGGTACTTATGTATTTTGACAATTTTGAGAAAAACAGATATTTGCGGTATTGGTATCATATCACGTCTGGGTGTTAAATTATACATCTTCGGCGACAGCAATTATGGTAATACATTTTGCATGAATGAACGTGAAAGCTATTATGTATTTACAAGATGTGGATCAATGCTGGCTTCCAAGTAACTAATTCCAGCAGCAGAGAATTGTTTGGGATAGAGAATCCAAGGACAAACCAACTAAATTAATATAAATTTAGAAAATTGATTTGTATTATTGTAATCGATTTTTATGTAATATATTTACTTAAAATTATCTTGGAATAAATTACACACTCTGCGGAAGAATAAAAGCAAGAAAAATGGGATTTAAAAAATCGCCAATTCGTGTAGTAAATTTATTTACTTAATTTTGCCTCGTGGAGGAAAAACAATCAAACAATTTTCTCTGATCATCACAAAATTACCATTATCAATAGGATAAAAAAAATCCCAATTGCCAATCGCGTGTTCAAATCTTCCCCATTTTATTTCCAGTGGTGCGCAGCAGTGCAAACTTTGTTTATCCATCTCAAACGTTAAACGAGCGGCGGATCATGGAATGGAAATGGATTCCAACTGCTCCAATTACTTTCACCTTCATGGACAAATTGATGAAGGAAACTTCCAATCCCACAACATGCATTGCACACAGCTAAACACCGCACATTTGGTGCCCATTACATATACATCATTGCACCCAAGGACAACCACTATCAAATTCAAATCCCTCAAAAATTATATTTGCATTATAAAAAGGAGGGCTCAGGTGTGCTTCCCTTCCAAGTTGCGTGCACTCAAATCTGGAGCAAAAATAAATCTGTTTTATTTGCAAAGATCTCCGATTCTGGATTGGATACCATTACCACGTATCGTATACTTACATTACATTACATTACGTACAGTATAGTACGAGTACGTGTCCTTCATTTATACACAAAATCCCATATGAAGACGATTACGTCTATGTAGTCTCATCCGAACCTGAGTTCAATTTAAAATTCTGAACCAAGTAAGTACCCATCCATATACGGGGAGATGTAGCAATAAGATGTAGGCAGGCCCACTCCGTATAACCAATGACAGAGGAGGAGTTGATGAAAAATGTGTCGGAATTATGTCATGTCAAAGGTGAGTGTGGGATCGGGAGACGTTGATTTAATGATTGCACGTGTGTTGGATTAAGGATGTGATAGCCACCATTAAACTCATCCCTGTTTTCATGGATGATGGGGTGGTTTGGATTTTGTGTTGGCTTGGCGGCGTGATGCGAGTGCGGTGCGGAGATCCGATCACGAAGTGTCAATATGTTTGCTGCCTAGTTTGATTCGGAAGATCCAAGAGGATTGGAAATCTCATCTCCCACCTTCATATTATGCACATGTTGTGGTTAATTCAAGGAGGAGATGAGGAAGATGTGAAGTTGAAGGCCTGTCATCATTTGGGTAATGGTGATGGGACATCCAAGGGTCCTATCCCTCCATTTGTCCCAGTCGACTCCCAGCCGCGTCCCTAACAACTCTCACCCGCCACTCCCTTCTTATGGACAAACCAAAATCCTTCCTCTTTTTTTTATGTGTGTGCCCTCCATTCTATCAAATGGATCCAAACTGGACTCATGATCCACGCACTCCTATTCTCCTTATCTGACTCCGAGTCAAGTGCTCAAGGATTGATAAGATGGGAATCCCTCTCTTATTATTATCTCCTCTCCACCACCTTCCAACTTCAAACTATAAATCTCCTTCATCTCAGCTCACCTTAACTCTGTCACATCACACCGACCTCAATTTAGGATTTTTTTTTATTCCCTAAAAACAACACCCGACGATCAATTTCCGAGTCCCTCCTCATTTGCATGCGTTAAATTTCACGCCTTGCCTTGCCGGCGCGGTCGTCTCGTTATTAGGATAGCCCTTGGGTTAAATGTGTATTTTAGGCTATGTGAGGACCAGGGCGTCCACAGCCAGCGCAGCGCAGCGACGTAAAGTCTAAAACATACCTAAATACGTTACGGGAAATTTTCTATTTCCTTGGATTTTTCGCAATTTTTTTTTGCAAGTTCCCCAACCCCTGGGCCGATGATTGACCGACCAAGGGAAGGGAGACAATAGGAGGGATGGCCAGGGCAGAGCAGGCACGACACGGCGGAAAAGGATGACTTTTTGAATCTCATGTGTGTCTTTTGGAATTGCATTGTCTGAGGAGCCGGCCTCAGGTGAAAAAAGAAGCTACGCTTTAATCGGACAAAGGGAAAGAAAAGGATGAAACTATAGGTCCAGTCCACGTACGTACGTACGGAAGGATACAAAATAATACAAAGTGTAGGTGTCCATGCGTAAGGAGATCCGAGTCGGCGAGAATTACAACGAAAAAAAAAACTCTTTTGGCTCCCATGCATGGTCCATTCGTCAATTTAAACCATGTTTTTGCTCCCTTGACTGCCTCCCTCGCTTCACCGTTCCGTTCCCTCTCCACTCATCCCCACCCTCGAATTAATTCTCTTTGGCATGATGTGTATTGTACAACTGTCAAAACCCATGATGATATTGATGTGGGGAAGGGAGGAAGAAAAAAGTGGATCCTCCGACAACTGATAAATCTCACAATCCCAATCCATGCAAATCCATCACTCACTCCAACTCCGTCCGAAGTAGCAGTGGTTTGCTTGGATTCCAATGATTACATTACATTATGATGGAGGCTAAGAATAACTTTATTCATCTCATCCGCCACCATACCATCCAATGTAAGTGTACATTACAATATTACATATGTACAGGCAGGGCAGGGGGCCGTCGTGTCAAAACAATCAAATAAATATGAGATCCCATCCAATCCACCTTACTTTACCTTTTGTACCTCCAGGTTCACTGTCCCTTTTCATTAAGCTCAGTCCTTATTTACACAGCAAATTTAATTTCTGGGAATCACAAAGGAGCCCCCGTACCTATGTACGTAATTACAATGTGGAGGAACATGCAAACCTGTGAATCTTTTCGCCTTCCATTGTCCATCCAAGTTAAAACATTAGGATTTCGCATCCCATCGTATGTACTTTGTATGTAATGTACATTACATTACATCCATGTGAAATTACTATTGCATTGCGTGTGTAGTAAGATTTCGGCTGCTGTGCTGTGAGATCCCATTTGAGACGGAAGAACTTCTCTCCCCTAAACCCATCCACAGATGAAGATGAGAACACAATGAAATGAATACATACATTTTTGAAAACCTTCCTTCCAATCCAACGCTGCACATTGTTGAGGAATGATTGTATCTTATCTGTGTTGTGGATCGGGATATACATACATACATACATACATCCACGCACAACAACAGACCTGCCTTGCCTTCCCTTGAAGAAGGTCCGGTCGTAATGTTAATGTTTGTGAAGTCCATGTTAATGTGTGGGGAAGATGAAGTGGAAGAGTTGAAGCTTAGCTAAGGATACAATGAATTGACATTTTGTACGTACGTACGTACGTAGTAGTACTTGTCCAATCCATAAAACTGATGACTTAATCTCTTCCCAAGATCATTGATTAAAACCATGTTTCTTGAAGGGAAGGGGACTCCGTTGTTTGTCGTGCGAAGGATCCAGCCGTGCTTGAACATTCCCGCCGACGGACAGGCAGGCAGTCACATTGGATCCTGACGTGACGTGGGTTGGATGATTTGGGAGTCAAAGCAGAACGGATCCTGTCATTGATCTGTTCCCTCCTGCCTCATAATAGACCAAATCAAATTAGTTTTTTTTACACCCCTTCCCTTCACTACTATACGCACGGGGTTTGGGAACCCAATCATAATTTTTTGTGTTATGAAATGTCATCCTTTGCTTCAAAAGTATGTATCATTTGTATGCATGAATCGATCATTCGCAACAAAGTCAAATGCAATGCAATTGCACTGGATGACCCGCCTATCCGTCCGATTTTTTGAAATGGGTCAAAGGCGGTGGCTGGCGTCTCAGGGTCGGCTAGTTTATTTCATTAATTATTGGACGGCGGCACTCCATAATTGTCAAATGGGAAGGTGAGCAATGGAGGGTTTTAATGTTTGGGTTTAATGTGATTTCATTGAAGGATCCCTTATCTGGTTGGGAACTGACTTGAAAGCCTAATGGACCATTAATGATTTGAGACACTTAAAGGACGAGTAGGGCTCGGCTGGGGGAAGGTGAACTCATTTTATTTGAACATGGCTGGACGCGGGAAAAGGTTTCCGTCGTAATCACCTTCTCGGCGACGGTCAGTCTCTGTGACGAAGTAATTCTGATTCCCTTTTGTCTTGTCTTCATCTGGAGTGAGTGATCCCAGAGCATCTTCTCCACCCTGGAGACGGTCGAAGGTGTTTGAGCACTTTTTCCAATTGAATTGTGTCCCCTTGAGTGGTTCGTTCGTCGTGGTTGTGGCGGTAGCGGGTTTCAAGTCAAAAAAGAAACGAAACTTCTCTTTCCTTCCCTAACTGGCCCATAACTCAATCCTCATTGACTCAAGATAAGGATAAGGGACTGGAGGACAAGGAGTCGGCGAGCAACTTAGCTTGTAGCTTTGGTAATTAGACCTGCATCGCCATTAGTTCCCAGCCTCCTTCCAGAATAGTGATGTCTTCATTAAAGACACCTTATTCTTTGGATTATCCAGTCCTCGTCTCTTCAAACTGAGGTTTGAAAAACTCCCTCCCTTAAACACCCATCCCCGAGCAACAAATCCAGCTGTGCTTTATTGGTCCAGACGTGCTCAGGGGAAATGAATGAGTGAGTGAGTGACTGGGATAATTAAATAATCCCTTTAAAAGGAACTGGTGGTCACTTGGACACTTCGACATGTGGTCATAACTCTGTAGAGCGAGTAAGCGACTCAAACTTGACCCCAAGAACTTGGATAGAATAATTTAGTGTGTCGGAGTAATGTTTTTTATTTGCTTTACTTTGGTTGTAAACATTTTTCCCCAGATAGCGCTGCGCTTGAGAACAAAGACTAATAATAATAGTATATGAATAAAAGGACTACTATGAAGATTCGTCATCAAATGGTGAAATTACTAGTTGAGCATAATAATTAGGCTGTAGAATGATTGTACAGGATCTGCATTCAGAATTGTTCTAATCCCGCCTCCCCCCTGGTGATTAAAGGAGCATTGAACCATTAAAAAAAAGGCCTAAAGACCATAAGAATTGCGTTGACGGTGCGGTGAGTCAATAAATTGTAAAGTAATTAATTCACAATATCCGAAATGCAAATCCATCCCCTGCTCACGGTAGTAAAACTTGAATAGTTAAAACCGGATTTCCTTAATTAATATATTTTCCATAACGAGCTGAAGGAGGGCGACTGGGCTGAGTTTAGGTTAGGTGATAAATGCATGAAATCCACCTCAGTATTATTCCAAAACGAGTGCTTCCTGGCTTCAGAATTGATGACAAATTGGAGCGGATAAGTCGTGGTTGGATTCGTGCCTGTGTCAGGATTCATTTGAAGGGATGGGCCAGGTGGATGGAAATGGGGGGTAGATGGGGGGAATCTGAAATCTTGTAGTTGTATCCAAAGGATTGGAGAAAAGGTCGTGCGTCTCGACTCATCTTGCAAAATTAACTCCCTGGGCAGGGCGAGGATGAAGTGTTAACGAAATCCATTATCCCACAAATCCGTCTCTTATGAGATCAAGCTCCTGGATTGGAAATTCTTAGGAGGACTTCGCCCAAGCCCTCAGACGAGAGAGGAAGGCATTGTATTTGAATTCGATTGTTATTTTGGATTGTAATGAAGTGAAAATGAGGAGTGACTTTTGACTAGAACCCAGTAGCAAAATCCAAAGGACAAACTCCTGTTCACACATAAACTTACCCACACAATTGCCAAAGGGATGAAGAAGGTGCGGATCCACGACGACGACGACACAAACTCCTTCCTCAGCTCCTCAAATCGTCCAACCCATTGTTGCGGTGCAGAATGAAGGTGGAGTGGCCTGGGCTGGCTAGGAAGTCGTCAAGCCAAAGATCTAAATGTGCTAACAATGGGGATAACGAGCTGTAAACTAGCCATGCGAATAATGAAGGGGGACTCAATGAATTAAACGGACTGAAGGAGTCCCCAGTGGATGGACACGAGGAGGGACGGACCCATTCATTCATTCACACGTATACGTCTACTCTGTTTCCACCATCGATTGTTGAGAAATTATTAAATCTATTATCCATATTGGAAGAGGGGGAGGTCCTTGGCACTGGCACTTTGATCTGAATCTTTCGATCCAAAGACCACACAATCCCCTCCAATTACAAAGCCATAGATCATCCTCAAGATGAGTCCTCCTTAATTTCCATCCCTCGAAGCAGATCCGTGATTATTATTTTTTTGAGTTTGACCCCATCAAAAGCTTCCCCCATTCATCCAGGTCATGTATTAATTACAGTCCCCGCCCTTCCTCCCCCTGGATTGGTGGATTTTAATTTTATTAGTTGGGTTGGATCCTCTGTGCATTAGCAAGTAGCAAGGAAGGAGGACATTAAAAATGATGGGTGTTCCATTCAATGAGCGAGCGTGGAAGGATTTTGGCTCATCTCATAAAAATATTTGTCAAATGGAAAGACTCAACAAGCAATCATTCCATTGTTCTCCTTCCCTCCGGGAATAGGAATAATTCAACTCATTAGACACAATGGACCGGAAAGGAGTTATGTTTTTTTTATATGAGATAATTTTAAATTTGAATTTCATTTCTAAACTGATGCCGTAATGAACCTCGCCCTGTATGCATCCATGTATTTAAATGAAGTCCACCCCAGCTCTTGTACGCAGTGTTTTGGGATGGGCAATTAGTTGGTTGGGTTGAAGGGGCTGGGAAGAGGGACTCAGGTAGGCAGATCGTAGGCAGCTGAGTCTCTCCCGTTCAACAACAACAAACAATGGCAATCAATGGCACTTTTATTACTTACTTCTCCGGAGACTCATGGCCCGGGTTAACTATCCCTCCTCATTTCTTGTCATCGTCAAATAATATTCTACTGGCTCATTGTGTAATTTTTGACAAAATGACGGCTAGCATCCGGTACTCGTCAGTTGATGGAGGATCAGGACCCAGTCTCATAGGCTTTTCCAACATTAGGCCTCACCTTGTCAACTTCTAATGAGATATTTTTAGGGGGAGCTGGATGTGGATTTGTCATGTGTTCTGCCCTTTCTATCAGTTGAGGGCAAATGCATGCCGAGTAGTACAAATTGTATCATAGTCACTTTTTCTAATTGATAATTGGTTTTAATTCCAATGGAATTTCTAATGTACAGGGTGTCAACCGGCCTTCACACTTTGAACGGTCATAATTTCAAAACTATTACTCGTAGCGACTTTATTTTTTTTTGGAAAGACATTTTTGGAATGTTAATTCTGGGACACCCTGTAGTATGGCAGAATTACAGACAGGAAATAAAAAATGGGGACGAGCTGGAACTTTTTTTGATCAATTCTTGGAACACAAAACTTATATTTTGATATTTTAAAATGAAATTGGATTAGAATGACTTGCCTTGTGTAAAGAATGCAGAGAAAGGATTCGGGGGTACAACGTATTTCTAACAAGACAAATTATATGGAAGAAACAATTATTGTTTATGTAAGGTACAGTATTGTTTGACTTGTTGCACATTTTGAGTGGACAACTCTTAGTATCCTATCATTATTTTGTTGCAGACGAATTGGAAAGGTGACGGACGGATGGATGGACGGCCGGCCGGAGCCCTAGAATGTGCCACGCTATCATTTTTGTTTGTTTGTTTTACCACTTCCAATGTGGATGGGATGGCGGAAAAGAAGAGGAGAAACAAAGGTCCCCAAATAACACGCCAATTACGATTAGTATTATATCACACTCATTTCCTCACTCCACCGCCACTCCCAGCGTGTCAACTCATGTCAAAAATAACGAGCTATTCCTTTCTCGGTAATTCCAAGCTTAATCTTGCGTGCATGTCATAGCATGTCAAATTTCAAGTGGGAAACGTCTCAAAATAATTATTTGTGGAACAAAAGTATTATTCTTTAAATTCCAATTTGTATTTAATTGGTTACCCAGAAATTGTTTACAATCTAGTAATTATTTGGGTAAGTATAAAAATATTTCTATAAATACATGCTAGAACGTTGTGATAGAAGTACGTCTTATTGCACGACGTATGGATAAATCCCCATGGATCCACATTAAATAATAAATGCAAGGACACAGGACGCTCGTGTTGAAAAAATAATTAAATCAGTCACATGAATGTATGTTCGTAATTCCGAGTAAAGTGAAGCTTAAATGGATTCGAGTGTGTGGACGGATTTAGAAATTAAATGCGTCATTTGATTCTGATATTTTGTTATTGACGAATTCCATTCCATAAACCAGACGACGGCGAGGGGTTAAGTTTCTGCCGGGGCGATTGAGAGGGACTGGTGGGTGTGTGTGTGTGTGTAGGGCTAAGGGCTGGGAGTCAGTTAATTGGGCACACCTTATGTGTTTTTGCAATAATGGGGGGATTAGGGTGACTAGGTACTTACTTATTGGTCAACGGACAAGATTTGGTTTGTCCCCCCTTCATGTAATGTTATTAACAGCCCAAGCTTAAAACTTTAAGCCCAAATACATACAACTTTCATAAACTAATGTGTCACACTTTATCCCTGGATAATGTGACTCATCCATGTAGATTGGGATTCCATATGCACCATACATATATTTACAACATGAACAAATTGTTTGTTCCCATCCAAGGAGTGGGGCTCATGGATTCCTGGCCCAATCATTTTCCGAAGGACTGGATTGAGTAATTCATGCATTAATATTCAGAAGGATTTTTAGTCCCAACCCTTTCATTCCACTCCCGTCCTCAGCCCACCAGGAAACTGGTACACCCTTGTAATAGTACCCATATTCATTGATTGGATGGATGACTGGCTTCCGCGGACAATTCAAAATATGTCTACAAAAATGAATACCTTAACTTATGTTGTAATATAAATTAATTTTTAAAAAAATTGAGTTTCCACTAAATAGGAAATAAATCTAGTTCAGACATTCCATATTCCTTATGTAATTTAGAGGATGTATAAAAAAGGATGAAGGTGTGCTTTAAAATTAGATTCTAACTACAGAATAAAGAACTCTGACTACTAGTGCAAGAAGGAGTAAATAAATTAGAGGATATAATAAACAGAGTGTCATGTCAATTATAAGGAGCATATGTCCAAAAGGGAAAGGCAAGTCAATCAACAGGACATGAATGTCCCATGGAGAAGTAACCAGGACAGGAACTCCCAATAATCTTGGATGGCAGATGATGAACGGAACAAATTACAAATGTTGTAATTCCAACCCCAACAGGATCATAACAATATGACTCATTCTAATTCACGGGACTAATCTGAAACATGCTTGACTATGGATTTCAATATCAAAAGTTGATTTAATCCAACCAATTGATCCACAGTTTGTCTGTAGTGTGTGCTCCTCCCTTCTGTTCCTAATCTAAAACCACCATGCCACCATAGCACATCCATATTCCATTCACCAAACTTTTATTTATCAAACCCTTCGATTAGGAACTCTCCAACATCCTCATTTGTATATCCATTTATGCATTAGCACTGTATGCTAAACAAGGAAATACATATTCCAGAAATCCTACAAATTGAATGCTTAGTATATCAGAGCACAACTTCATAATGTATAGTTACACTATAATTCATAATAGTAGTGGAGTGCAATGCAATGCAGTATAAAATTAAGGAGCAGACATAAAAATTGCGATTTTGCTATTAGTGCTAACAAGACACCCTTGTTTCCTTTTTTTAAAGTAAGGAATGACCTATTTGTCAACGCCTACGCCTAGGACGTGGATGAGGCATTGTATTGATAGTTGATGCTCTAATTGCTTGAACACGTCTTGTAATTGGAAGGCATGAAATTAAAATTACATTTTGTACGAGCATCCCATTCTCAATTACTTGTTTTGCCAGCCAAGTCTTCGCCTCCAACCAAATCTCTTTTCTCACGTTTTCTCTGTATATCCTCCTTTTGTTACTCATTATTCAAAGACTCCGGTGCGGTGTGCTGCAGTCCGTGTAATATTTTAGTGGATCATTTCCAGCCAATTTTTTTTTAAATGGAAGCAATCCTTTAATTGTTTGACTCGTCTCAGCCTTCACGATGTCATTAACATGCTCACTAGTTTCTCATTTCCTTTCCATTGTCAAGCAGCAGAGGGATTTAATTGCTTTGCTCCAAATTACACTAAAAACGGTAAACACAAATCTGCATGCTTGCTTTACATAAATCCAAGAGGGGTGCCCCCGTTGGAGGACAAGTTAAACAAATACGACTAAATTCTATCAAACTTAACGTAAATGCGTATGTACATATGGAGTGGGAATTAATTGCAATCTGAACGGAGAACAGGGCTCGGCTCACACATTAGATTGCACATGCATGAGTCTGAATTGAAATGCATATAAAACTGAAGCAGATAAAAAAAATATTGAGAAACAAGTTATTGCCAAGTAAGTGCGAGGGAGCAGAAAAGTGAAACAATTGTTTGATTTAGTTGCACGCCATTATTCCCCCGCAACTCTCGTCTGCTTTTGCCTTATTACGTGCCACATTTACAGCAATTATTTCAAGAATCAACTTTTTCTCAATGTGTCCGCGTCCGATTGGATTTCGTGCGGAGCGTCTCAAAATACTAAATAGTATTTACTCAGAGGGAAGTGAGCCCTTTGAACGAACTCGGTGTTTGGATGCGTAAAATAATATTATTATTGTACATATTTATTGCTGAGCCTCAGCCTGTGTTGTACGTGGGAGTTGAGTTATGAGCGGACTAGATCCTGAAACGCAATGGGCGAGGAGGGCCTGTAACGGAATCTGGAAGGATGTAGCTCCTTAAGTATGCAAATCCAGATAATGCCATATAATTGAGCGGAATTAAAATTGGATTTTTTTTTAATTCTTTCAAAAAAGTTGTAAAAATTTCACCGGATTACCATCTGGAGTGGAGGGAGGCGATTTCATGGATGGGGACGACTACAGGATGCCGTTGAGCACCTTTCCTCGCCTTAATTACAATATCCATTAAGTCCAAGTTCAGTGCGCAGTGTGCGCAGACTATGGGTAATTGTTCTGTTTCTGCACAGGCGCCGATACGCTACAAAACCACTTTTGCACAGCACATGGTTCCCCCCGTCGACTATTAACTTAATTAGACTCAAGTGCCAAGGAAATAGTCCTTTCAACAATCCTCTTCCTTAGTTTCCATTTTTTTTAAACTTTACAAAGGGGCGGTCTCAAAACTCTGTAGTACATATTCAAGACTTGTGCATTACTACTGTAGTTTCCATGACCTGACCACTACAAATATTAATATTTTATTGACGCGTTAAGTATAACTTGTATTTTTAACAATTAATAATTGATTTCAAAATAACATCTTTACATTCCTAACAAATTTGATTCTCATAATTCTCATGTCCACTACAAATGGAGGTTGAGTGGGTGTGGGTAATATGAGCGAGGAATGAGGATCCAAGAACGGAAGGCTAAGGCTACAACTTACAACTGTTTAAAAACAGAAGAAGAAGATGGGCCAAACAAAAGATGTTTGAATAAAAAAATACAAAGAAAGGAAATGGGAGTTGGTTGGAGGTACTGGTTACTTGGTCAGCGTCTTTTGAGACTCGTCAGATTAAAATAATGGATTGAGATTGGAATGCTTTTCCTTGCTCTTCTTTTTTAATTACTCCGAGATGGACAGCAGCCACCCCACACATTCTTCTCTCCTGATCTCATTTATTTTCATTCCTCCTCCTCCACCTTGTTTACTTCCCATTATGCATTTGACTTAAAAGAAGCAACACAACTGAACTACCATTTCCAAGTCACAATGAATTTTGATGGAAGTCCGGGACTGAGGATGATGTGATGACATGGACATCCCCCGCCTCCTTTTAAATTTAATATGGCATTAATCCCTTTAATAATTTAATAGTCCCTCCGTGTACTCATACATTATGTAGCACTTTGACAATTACACATACTTCATAATTATACAAATTGAAATTTACATCCAGTGGCAGGCAGGCAGGCCGGCAAACCAAACCAAGTGCGTCAATGACACTATGAAATCATGTCAAGGAGAAAAGAGACATATTTTAAACCTTGTGTGTCGCACTCTAAGAATCCAATTAATTTATCAATCCATCCTGATATATCTATTAATCTGTTTTCATAGATTCAATTTGCTGCAAACACTCACTTTATTCAAAATTACGTGTAGTACATTTTTAAACTTGAAATTCTTACCGTTGATGAAATGGTGGGATTGATGGCCAAAAAACTGTTTAATTCAATGGATTATTATTTTAATTTATTTATTTCTTGCCATTTTTCCGTGACATTCGCATCGTTTGAAACCCCATAACGGATCATCTGGAAAAGAGCCGAATAAAAAAAATGTCCAACTCCAAATCCAACACACCTGCCAAATAGCCAGCCCCGTTGTCGACACCATAAGTCACATCACGACGACGTTTGTCTTTCACAGTCAGGCGTCGCCACACTCGTTCTAATGATAATTTTGTCATTTGTTTTTGAAATTTCCACCGGCCCAGTGCCCGAGTCCAACTCCCCTCGCAACAAAAAAAAACACTATCATTCCCCGCGCCGCGTGAAGAAGGATAATTTATTGGTCACAAAGTTCATTAATTTTTTTCCCCTCCACAGCCGTCCCGTGCCGTGCGTTGGATTGGCTGAATGAAAACGAACGGACGCGTTGTGAATAACTTCATTCAGTATCCGAGACCCATATATCACGTCAAGTTCCTCCATTTCTTATGTGTATTTCTTCCCCGTCTCCCATGTACTATTTTGCACATCACCAAATTTTTAGTCGGATTTGAAATATAAAAAGGCCCACGCCGCGGCGGGGCCGTAAAAACCACTATTCTTAGTTGAAAACGTTTGGTACTACGTACGTAGGATGCGTGGACATGTATCGCCTCGTATCACCGTATATAAATGTAGTGGATTATCAGGAAACAGGATCGAAAACAAGTCCACCAAGGAAGGTGTTTCCCTTATATTCCCAGCATGCGAGGGCATGGGATTCCCGGGACGGACGGACGCTTTTCTTCCAAAACACTTCATTACAATACAATCGGACATTGCATGGGGAAGGAGTGGTGTTTTGGATGAAGGGGGAGAAAAAAACCACCATTACACATCCAGATACATCAAAAGATAAACCCATTTGCCCCTTTTAGATTATATTTTTATTTACTTCCCTCCCCGCCAACAATCTTGTCATTTACACAATTTGCATATTTATTTTCCATGGAGAAATAATCCTTCCCTGACCCCGCCCTCCCATTTTTCCCTTCCATGGCTCCATGGCCCAATCCTTATTTTCATTATTATTTTCACCTCAAATTAGACTAATTGAATTTAATGTCTACGATCCTTAAGCAAATAAACAGTTTTTCCAGCTCAATCTATTTTACATGTGCCGTGCGTGCCCAGCCTTGCCGGTCGCTCGGCTCAAGCCACACAAAAAAAAAATAAAAAAAAATTACCATTCAAAAATCCCGTCTTCGTACATATTATTGACTCAATTATTATTAGCGGGTAAATTTGTTCATCTCCCATCATTTGAAGCAAAGAGCCCACATTTTTGTGTATAAAAATGTAATACAATATTGGACAGGTGAGGAGGACGGGTGTTGGTGTTAATGGACTTTTGACCGAGACCACCACCACGGCACCGCACCGCACCGTTGAGCGGGGAATGACTTGAGACAAATTGTTGTGACTCTGGCAATATTTCATCATTTTTTTCCTTCCACTCCATCAAAAAGAACTGGGACCGTGTGTGTGTGTGTGGATTAATAAAGGAATAATGGTGGGCCGATGTGTGAAGGGAATTTGGAACGGTGGGTTTACATGGGGAACATTATGAATTCATAGAAGGAGTCAGTCAGTTTTTTGGTGGGGATGTCGGTGTGGATGTGAGGACGAAGACATGAGATAGATGATAAAAACCCTTGGCTCCTTTCTTTTATTTATTAAGCAGGTGCTTTCCTTTGAAAACCGTCCGCGTCTATCATGTCAGGTTGGATTTCAGGATTCAAGAGACAAGGGCCGACCACAAGCTCCTCTGTACATAACTCCGTGGTCAACCGAAAATTAAATAACTCCGCTCCACTGCATTGCTGATGTGATATGATCAACTTAAGTAGGACAGAATCATCTCTTGTCTTGGAATTTAATAAGAAATAAAATGCATTCTCATTCATACAGATTTGGAAGAAATAAGGGGGTGGGGTCGTCGTGGATTCAGTCAAATTATACCAGGCGAGAGACTCCGCCAATTATTCATATCAAATCCAGATCCTCTTGGATGTGTAGGATTTTTGGCCCAATTAACGACCGGGACTGCATGTGTAGTTCAAATTCCATTGGAATCCATTCACCTAAAATTAGTTTTTTCAAATTGTAATTCCCAGTCCCATTAGCTCCATATAAATGGCTTGCACTAATTTGTTCCATATAATTGGCCTGGCCTGTGTCGTTGACGGGGGAATACTAAAAAAAATGCTGTTAGATTAAAAGTGTGACTTTTCATCCTTAAAATCCACCCTCCTCCCGGAATGAAGTGTTTTGAAAAGAAGGTAGGACGAGGACGGGTGGAATGGATTGTTGAGGAGACTGGGGATCCCGTAACTAATTTGTAAATAGGAAAATTGTGATCAGCCAGGGGTTAAGGGGAAAGGAAGAGGCGAATAAAGGGGAAAGACAAACAAAAACTAATTATCCGAGAGCTGTGCGGTTTAGCAGTTCCAGGACCAGGGTTAAAATGGAAAAGGTAGATTTTTACCTCAGTACGTACGCGACGTAAACCAATAGATTTTTTCGGGTCCTTTTTAGCAGCCTGGCTCGGTTGGCCCTTTGACAGCTTTAATGCCCATTCAGTTTTCTCATTTGGATTCATTTACTCCAATGAAAAATTCTGAAAAGAGACTTAAGTACGTATTGTTTACCTACTCCTTCCTGACTCTTCATGCCGTAGCCGTGGCCATGTCCACCTGTTGGAACTCTTATAGTCTTTTCCTGGTGTACGGTAATTTATGTGGTCTTCGTTTACGGTAGGACTTGAAAAGGTGTGACTGTTTATCAAAATAATCAAGGGGCTATAACTATGTACTAGTGGAGACTGGATAATAACTTTTACAACCTGTCCTCACCGCACCGCCACGCCGCCCGCCACAACCTTAAACCCACTGCTTATTTACTACCTTCACCTCCATCAACACTCCATCCATTTAACAAGGACCCGACTCCTCTTCAATCCATGTAATTATCTAACCCTTCACGCCATTTTGGGTACACAAATTAATTTCTAATTATTCAAAACCAAAACTCAATTGTTTTCAAACACCTTCAACCCGATTATTTATTACTGGCTGATTATATACGCATAGATAGATTCAAATTCTGGGGATCCAGTGATTGGCAGTTGAAAAAGACTGGACTTGGAAAGGGAGGGATAAGGATGGAAAACATTACATGGGTCTTTGAAAGTGACGAAGGCGGTTTCCTTGACATTTGACATGTGAGTGACATTGAACATGGTGACAAGGTTGCGGAGTTTCTTTTGTTTGACATGGAGATAAGTGCGGGGATCCAGGAGGAGAATTACAAGTTAAACACAGATCACAAAACCCCATGAATCTTTTCTTCTTCACTGATTTACCTTTACAAACATTAATCAAATCATGAAGATTGACATTTGGAAAAGCCATCCAGGTTGTTTATACATACACTACAATGACATTATGCATACATACATCCATGCACTTGACCTGCTCACGATCAGCAAATCAACTGAATATTTATTATATTGGGTTATCCCATTTGAATATTTTCTTTAACTTGAAGGACGGGTGAGTCGAGGAATAATCATGCATGATCAGAACGAAAATGAGGCACGCATTATTGTAATCTCAAGATAACCTGCAATTATGGGATCCAGTTAACAATGTGCAGAAGCTCCTTCCTCAAGACGAGTTGACTTTTTTGCTTCAGGTCATATGATCCACTGAATATTTGAATCAAGTAAATTTGATGTATTTCCCTGCCCTTGGAATGATTTATTCAAACGCAGGAGCCAATTTGATGAAACACACGGCAAAATTTTTACTCGTATAAATTTTTAATTATTTTCACCTCCGCGCGTCATCTGCCTGCCAATTATTTCCCACACAGATCATGGCATGGATCAGGCAGGCGTGCCAACTGACCATATGCAGGCACCACGACGACGACGAGACGACGACAGGACGGGGCAAGGAAGTACAGGTGAAGACAGATCAGTTTTCTCCTCTTGGCTAAACAGATTAAGGAATTAACCACCACACCACATATTTTTGGAACATTGACACGAATATTGTTGTCCAAGTGAGGGATGGATGGATAGGGGTTATCCTCATAGAGAATATGGAGTGAGGGAAGAAACTTGAATGGTTGGGAAAGCGGGTAACGTAACCAAGTATTAAAATCCTTAGTTCCGTTATAAGAATCCCAAGTAAATTTATGACGGTCCCCATCGCGTAATCAATGATATTTATTATTATTGTAGTTGGAAATGATAGGATTTTTTGAGTGTGAGGCAGGGAGGAAAGGGTGCGTGTGGTTTTCCATTGCATGTTTAGCATAAGGAGGACCAAGGCGCCGCTGTATCATTACATTTGGACGTTTCGTGATCTTGCTCTGATAATCCCCACCTCAACCCAAGCCAGTCTCAGTCAGACTCCCAAAAAACTTTAGCCTTCCATTTCAAACCAAACCCATTATGTCCACCCCCAGTCCCAATTTAAAAAAAAAACTATCACCCAAAAATGGAAGTTCTTGCTACGAGCAGCCAGCCAAAAGCCAAGTTCTCGTCATCTTTTTCCTAATAATTCACCCAATTTAGCAGACAAATGTATACGAACACTTTCTTCGCGTCTTGTACTTGGCATTTAATCTGCACTACAAAAATTTACGTCAAGGTAAGACCCAATTTACAGGATCCGCGTATTATGGTGACCCAAATTATGAGTCTTCGTGTTCACCTTCCGTGTTTGAGGGATTCAGGGTTTGTGGTGACTATTTAGTTAAATACAATGTATTTGAAATTGTAGGACACCAAGTACTCATTAGTCAAGTTACCAAAACATACGGATGACTATGGAAGAATCCAGGGGAAAATTCATTTCTGGGAAATTTGAACCGTACAATAATTCAATTTACTCACAGTGTGTGTAATATAGGAAATATACTATTTATTTTTGGAGGGGGTCGGGTGTGAATCCCAACGTCACGTTTGGCAAGCCTACCTTTAATGTTAAGTACGTTAGAATAATTTTATAGTTGTAATAGTATAAATTAAAATGTAAAAAAAAACATATATTTAAGTCACAGATACTAGTTTTTTAACTCATTCATGAAGCTGAAACCAATTTTGTATGCGACAAATGGCAAACTATACATGTAAAAACTTGACAGTAGATCCAATCCCATCCCCTCTGCTAATATTTATACAAGAAAAACAATCAATTATTTCAATTATTTTTAAAATCCTGTTTTTGTTCTCCGACAAGTTGAAAACGTGCATATTTTAATAATTATTATGTTGGACTCTGAAGCTCAATGTGTTTTGAAGTTGGAAGCATAGCTTCCTGGGATTGGCAAAGTATGGAGTGCAGTGCACAGAAGGTCCTTGTATTTAGTGCTACATTAAGGTTCACATCCAAATCATTATTGCAGTGAAGTGAATGAAAAGAAGATATGAGAATTACATTGAATCATCATTTGAGTGTTGATTCAAGATGAGTCAAGTCAAACTTGATGTGCGTGTCACTTCATTTCAAGTCTGAGTCAATATAATAATATCATGGAATAAATATAATATGATCGTAATTGTCGGCCTTAAGGAAAGTTAGGGATGCGTCGTGGTCTCTTGGCTAAGTTCTCCCAATGCATCATTCAATTCCCTCCCTTCAAGAAAAAGAGTTGATTTCGTTTTTGTTAAAATGTGAAATCCGTGGAGTCAAGTGAAGATGAAAACCCTGGCTCCAATGATCTCAATTATCTGCATGGTATTGTCTACTCCTCTTCATCTCCACCACTACTACACTACACATTATTATTAATTTACGTTCGTTGAATTATTTCACATGTAATTCTCATGGATCCAACCCAGTCTTTACATCTAATCATAGAACATCCACTCTCTCCGTTTATCTTCTTATCTACATCCCATTATCCACATTCCCTTAATTCACTAGTCACATTAGCAATAATAAATTTGTTTCCACTACTCAACATTCAAGTCCTCCTTGTACATATCCACATAATCCACAACACTTTAGCACTTGTATCTCGTTTCCATCAATTTGCAACGTGCAAATATAATTACTATAGATGTGTGCGCCGCCGCAGTGCGCATGCGCATTGGCCTGACAACTTTACTAGATCTTCCATACCAAACATGGCATGGAAGATTCCTCACTAGCTATTGGGCTAGTTTGCACTATTTATCTTTTATATAGAGTTTATTTAGTTTAAGTATCTTTATTAGCAAGCTATTCCTGCCTAAGGTTTTCATCTTGATTTGAAAATTCACAAAATTGGATTTGGAATGCTTGATTTTCATTTGCTTAAAATAATTTTGATAAATTAACATTAAAATATCTAAAATTTACTCTACTCAGTCAGCACACAACGTGTGAGGAAGAAGAGCACCCTGTTGAGGCCAAAGAGAGCCATGAGGCCCTTTGCTAAAAGATGCAAGGGCCCCATAAGTTGAGATTGAAAGGGCTCATTGTAAAAAAAAACCCTCGCCTCACCAGTCACCCACCATTCGCTGAAGAATAGGGAGATGTATGAATTCTATTCTTGTTTCAATATTTCAATATATTAATAGTAACCTTTCAAAAGAGGTAACCATTTACATTTATGTATTAGATATAAATTAATTTTGTCATTTGTTAAGTTTGAAAAAACCAGCGTCGAAGTATAAACCACAACTATTTCGGAATGCAATAATGCCCCCGTTTTGGTGAATATAGATTTGACATGGACATCCAAAATTGTACAAAAAAATTCGAATATATTTTACTCAAATGCAAAGTTGGGTCAAAGTAAAATTTGAAGATGAAAGATGATGATGATGTATTCCTTCTTTATTATGCAGATATATGGGAACAATGAAATGGTTAGTAGGGACTCGTTGAACCTGGATGAGGTCCTCGTGTAAGTTTGTTTATAATATGAATACTAGTTGAGTGGCGGATCCTTTTTCTCGGATGATTCGAAGGAAAAAGATGTTGAGGATGGATTGGAAGATGGGAATAAGTGGTTGCGTCGTTGAGCTTATGAGATGAAGAAAATTAGCTCTCATTTGCTGTGTAAGGGCGGCTCTCTTTTCTTAAGTGACACGTCTCCTCTTTTCCACACAAATCCATTCCCATTGCATTGGGGTGGATGTATTCTAATTCCTCACAATAATGTCAAAAGAACTTCAACCAGTATTGCACAGGGAAACATAATAGAATCCTGGTGAGGTGAAGTTGGTGGGAAGGCGGTAATCACGGGTTCTTTTATTGATTTGACTTCAAAGCCGCACTCAAATTGAAGGTCTCTAATCTTCCTTTTCCCAGTGTCTAGCATTGGAACACCTAATCCCATCCTTACCACGATTTTTACCTTCGGGAGCTCTCCTCTTATTAGAATAATAACAACTCTTAATCCCAGATCCATTCCATCCTACTTACACTTTAACCCGTCCTTTAATCTAATCAAATTTACTTTCATCCCTTGCCTTTTGCAAGTAAAAAGTTACATTTTACATCAACCTTAATTGGATTAGAGGTGAAGATCTGTTTCCCCCCAGTAGTTTCAATGCATGCAGAAATCAACCAAAGGAATTCATTCCACTGATTTACGTGCGTCCAAGCCTTTGTTTTTCCCTCGACCATGCAATTTGTTGAGAAATTGACTTTGGAATCAAATCCTCGCGTCGGACATTGCGGGTTATGGGATTGCTCAACATTTGGACACTAAAATCTTGAAAATGAACAGTGGAGTTAAATGGAGAAATATTTCTTTGGATTTTTATCCAAAATTCCAAGAAAATCCCCTCAAAATTTGTATGATTGGAAGAAATGAGTGAGGGGTGGGTTTGAAGATGGTATTTGGAAAGGAATTGGACTGGGTGGAATGAGTTAGCATGTATTGGGAGTTATTGTGTTGATATCATTACACTTACAATATCCATTATGTTCATATCCCCGAAGATAACACATGAGCAGCCCGCATTCCTTCAGGGTAACGATTCGTCTACTCTTCTTTTTTCGCGTGGCCGTACACAAAACACAATGCTACTCCTTAGCCAAATGATACAAAGACAGTTTTTCTTCCCTCATCCTTTGATTCGATTACATTACAGGTTGGGGATGATGGGACTACAGGAATCGGAGCTGTGTGGATGTGTATTGATAGCATGGGATTTTCTGCTGAGGGTGACATTGCCCTTTTCGCACAATTGCCTTCTCTTGAGCCCAGACCACCAAATTATACACTAAAAATCCTCCTCTCCTCATTCACACTCCCTCTTGTCCTCATTATGTAATGTATTATGTCCTTTCTACAAAATATAATCATATCAACCACTTGGAGTCCATGTCCGTGTCTGCTCTGCTCAATCTCATTCCCAGACCCAACTCAAATTGAACTCGGAGTAAGTCAGAAGTCCACACACACACACACACACCTCATCTCAAACAAACTTGTAAACTCATCTCCTCAAAAACTCGTCAAATTCTAACCCAAGGAAAAATATTTATAAAAAAAAATATTGCGTGTGGATCTGATTCCTTGACTTTTCCTCTCTGCAATTTCACATCCAACCGGTGTTCTCAATACTCACCATAAGTTCACTTAACTTCATATTATCCAACCAACCAATCAACTTTGACTCTTCCTTTAAATCAAATCATTTTTTTATTGTAAGTTCTTCCACCGCACCGTCGGTCGCGTCGGCCCATTTGGATTAGATTGTCGGTCTGGCTCCCCTCAGCTAAACCTTTACGTTAATCCCACAGAAGGGAGTTCAAAATAATTTGTGAGTTTTGAAGTGGTCAGAGGCAAATGCAATGGAATCCAACGCAGTTGTCTGCCTACTCGTCTACAACGTATGTGTGTAGACAGAGTTTGCAAAAAAAAAACATTTTTGCACGCAAATCAAATTATTGGATTCGCCGATGATGCCGACGGATGAATCAACCTTATGTCCATGTTAACTATGAATTGAATCGACAAACAATTATACATTCAACTTCTACCCGCACGGCTTTTTGCTACTGCTACTGCTACTGTACATGCAACAATTTTTGAAAACTATTGCACTGTAATTGAATACATAATCCACAATGGTACAGCTACAGCCGCGAATCATTTGAAAAAAGTTTCTGCGCCATTCTAATCATATCCAAACGGAATAGAGCCCTTGCTTGACTGTGCAAAGTACGACTTGACTTTTGAATAAACCTACACACCTTAAACCAGATATTTCCGACCCTCATCAAGCATCTGGTGAAAATGGTTTGAGAATATACGGTCCTAACAATTCACAAGTGGTATTAATCACTATGTATGGTGATGACTGCTGAATGCGTTCACGCATTTAAGCATGCAAGAAAAACTATGGCGGGCAAGTCCTCTGGCGTCAGACTTCAATGTAAGAAGTTGTATCAAAATAAAACTTGAAGATTTGGATCTCTTCAATCAATTCACATGCGATACAATGGGCATGGCATACGTTATGCACAAGCAGTTTAACTATTCTAGGATGGACTTCTTTTTAAATAATGTAATTAGCATTAGCAAATTGAGCTCTTTGAAACTGGACTTTTCTGTTCATTTTCAGCCAATAATTTAGCATTGTTTACAAAGGTAATAGTGTGAGCTTAATGCAATTACAATGATTTGCTACTTGCGCGATGTGTTTTGGAAGTAATTCCAATTGCGGAAGTATTAATGGTAAATAATCAAATAGAATTTCATACGACACTATGTGGTATATGGATAATAATTGCACAAACAATTGAAAACACCCATGACCTTGCAACATAATTATCACAGCCAGTTTGTTAACTTTGTTAATAAAAACTGCAACTCATTTGTAATAATATGAGGCACGGCACGGCACACAGGCAAGTACTGGTGTTTGCATTTGAAACCGTTTGCGTTGCTGGAATCAAACGGTGGGACAGACAGAGCTATCTATAACACCGAAATGAAATTCCAAGCAACACGCTGATTCCTGTAACAAGCATTTCAACAAGGGTGGCGTTCGTGGATACCTCGACAAGAACTTTTCGGATTTGGTATTTGACAAAGTACGGCACTGGAATCCTGAATGGAATAACTATTGCATCGTGTCGCGACATTTAAGAAATGGAATCCAACCTACGTGACATATTGCTAGCAAGAGTAAGGATTACTTTTTAAGCACTGATAAACTGCCTTCGGCCTCCGTTCCAATTAAGTTTAGATAGGATAAATAAGTGGAGATGGAGAGGGAAATTGGCAGACATGCAAGATGCCCTGAGAAATAAAATAAAATAATACACATCCATCTGACTATGAGGCTGGAATTGCTACTGAATTGGATTTTTAGAGATTTGAGAATTGGGGGTTTAGCTGGCAGGCTGTGAAGTTCGTGACCAAAGAAGAAGATTTTTGAAGTGAAGTGAGTAGCCATTGCATTGGAAGGTTCTAATTAAGGAGATGAGAAACTAAACACTTGTTTTTGTGCAGAGGTGAGCCGGTTGGTCGTGCTCAACTGCCTAAAGCTGTAATTGCTTTCTCTCGATTAAATGTAGCCTTACTTCATACATACGCACGGACTCACTTCCTACGTTCCTACGTGTACCTTTGCGTAACCCTTCAGGAATAAAAAATACTACGATTATAATAATGTAATTCGGATACATTCCTGCAAGGCATATTCCGAGGCAGGTAGTCATGCGCTTTCAAGGGGCTTCCAATCCCACAAATTCCTAATCCTCATCCCCTCAACCTTTTCCTCTTCAGAAAATTACAGATTGGAATTTTGGGTCGGGATTTTAATTTTAGGCTCCAACCACGCTTTGACACCACCCAAGAATTACAACAGTACGTTTTAATTTTTATTTGCTCAAAGTAATGAAAGTAAGGAACTGCGCATTTTCAAAAGAACATTTTGTCACATGTTAATTTTTAAATATTTTGCTGTGCCTCTTTCCCTCGGTTGCTGCTGCTGTGTAGTTTAAACCACAGGAATTAAACCCGCTTGGAATCCATCAGGTTTTGCCACAAACGTTTAAGTAATTAACAACGGATTATGGTGGAAGGGATTGGCGTCTTGATAGAGTAAATAAGTATTGTAGAATATAATTTAACGCAGGAGATAATGACAGGGTCGGGGTAATAAGGCTTAGTTTTCATAGTCAGTGAGGCTTCAAGCTGAACGAATGCGTCAAACAGAAGCGAATTGAGAGTAACACGGTAGCTGAGCTTCAGCGAGTAAACTTGGGATGCCCTGCAGAAAGATCCTCCTTACTGAATCCAAGGGTACATCTACATTAATTAAATTATTATTTGTACATTCCTTCTAAATATTCGGCTTCGCAGACAGCAGAAGCTCAGCTTTACCAAAATTAATTATTCAAATCACGAGTTCAGAAAATTTCTCTTATTTTTCTGGTATCTGTTCACCATGTAATGTTTTTTCTCTGTTTTTACGTAAAATTCATTAGGTTCAATAATTAACTATCAAAGAAAATAAATTTGTGCCGACATATATAAGTCTTGTGAATGGATTTTTCTTAAACAATTCACTTAAGTTGGGTTTTAAGAAGTAATTAAATTTGTACTTTTGAACCTTGACTCAACTCAGAAGCTGAAGCTGAAGCAATAAAAGTATAACTTTTGTTGAGTGATGGTAAAAATTTTGTTTATTATACATGTCCAGATCTTAGAATATTCTTTAATGGATAGAATAAATAGGTATAGGTATGACACATAGTAATTACACACTTACACATCACATAATATCAATTATTGCAAACGTAAGAGCAATTTCAAAATGAGACATTGTAATAAACGGTGCTTAAAAGTGATAATATTGCCAAAATACCATAAAATCTCATGGAATGTAAATTTGTAGTAATGGTAATTTATATAATAGCAAACACTTTAAGTTCTGCAAAGATTTGGAATTAATTTCAATACGTAAACGTAGACATTTACTTTCTTAAACAAGCACCATTATCATTTTTCCACACCGTTATATAGTATTATTTTTAATTTCCATTGAATGAACGACAAATGACATTAAACAGTATGTTTATAAATAATCTTATTCACTCTTCCTTTCCTTGTATTCGGAGGTAAAAGGGCACACAAATTCCATCGCACCACTGCCACTATGCTAATATAGGTACTACTGTTCCGTCCGATTCCAAGGTACATGTCAATCCATACCAGCCATGTGCTTTGATATATTTACCAACTACATGTCTGATTTTAAGAAGGGTTTAACAACACGCTATGCTAATTAATGGTCTTAAAGATTGTAATGTAAAGTAAACCAAATCGCAAACTCGCAATCGCAATGTTCAAGCTACAATTTGATGAAAGAGGAAACTCCTGACACCTCGAGAGTGTATCAGCTCATAGATTTGGCTAAATTGTAAGTTGGAGCCAAAAGCTGGGAGTCAAGTCGTACATAAGATTATTTAACAAGGATATGTGTGTTTTTTCTACATCAATTGACTTTTAATGCAAGTTGATGATGGAATAATCTCACCTACTGATTTAACTTATTAATTGCTAATTGAAACATCTATTTTTAATATTTAATTTGACTAATGTTACGTAAAGCCTTTCTTACCCAACTTATCCATTAGGGATGCCCCTTGTCTCTTTATTGTGTTTTATTCAGTGGATTTTGACTTTACCGAGTAACGCACATTGTCGAATAACGCACAATTTTGAGAAAATGAACACCCCTAGTATTTTGCGTTACCTTATCGGTTGAATTTAAGTTCTTTTATCGTTAATACAACTGTTGTAGGTATTACATCAATTAGTCACACAACTGGGTAAGCAAACATTAATAAATAATTAATGGCATTACTAGCACATTTACATTAATAGAGTAATTCTAATTGTTAACTACATCTCCGCGGTATATGGGTTTCATTGGTTAAATATCATATGTACATACTAGTGGAGTGAGGAGAGATATTTGAGTTGAAGCGAGCTTAGATCTTGCACAAACAAACATGCACTCCACAAGTTCATCCATCAAGACGGGAGAGAGAGACATGGGAATTAAGGAAGGAAAAACGAAAGAAGATGTTTTAGAGTGAGTAATAATGAAAACGGCCATCAATCACTCATCGTTGACATTTCGTATACTCCACAACATCGTCACACTCATTTAACCAACACAACACACGCAAGCATACTCTAATATTTCTGTTCCCCAAGAAGCATCTCAATCTCGATTGGTTGAATGTCTCAATCATATTACAACTGTTCTATCATCCATATAAATTAGGAGATGACAGCAAAACTTTTCAACTTTTGATCTGATACGCAAAGAAAAATTGAAGTTTTTGTCCCGCTGAAAATCCCTTAATAGTTTTATCAACTCAATTTACTTGAAACTCCTCTGTCCACATTTCTTGCGGCCTGATCCCAAAATGAAAATAAATATTTTTGAAATCCACACTTCCATTTTTCAATTTCGTTTCAGCTTTTATATGTCAAAAAGGCTTAAATATAAAAAGAACATTCCTTTCATACCCCACGAGGAATACATCGTTACAATAAATTGAGAAGCTTATAAAATATTTAAAGGTAATAAATACAAATGTAATCATATTTGAATGAGACCATAAATATGATTAGGTAAAAGAACTACTTGTCATTGCCATTATTAGCGTTTGGTTTGGTCCGCAGAGAAATTAACCCGAGTTCAAACTTTTCTAAAAAGTGAGGAACCCGATGTGTCTTGTGGTCAAGAGTTACTACAAACTTTTCAATTTGTTTTGGCTAATCCCTCTAACAGAAGAACCAGATGTACTATTGGTTGGATTAAATGGCTAATACCGTTTTCATGAGCTGTCCATTTTCCTATAATATTAGGAGCACGCGTGATATGTTCTGTACCTGTATCTACTTCGGATTTGTTTCTACAAAATCTAACACACTTGTTAACCTCCACCTACATTTTTGAAACATAGGATTTTTGCATTGCACGGAGTTGGATTTGGATGATTGCCTTTTGAGTTGCCTCTGCAACCCACTGCACTGTGGCTATGACTCTTAAATTGAGTATTCTGTTTCAGTTGGCCGGCATTTCCCTTTTTCTGACTGAACTCCCTGGTTGGTTTTAGGTTAAGGGTTTCACTCGTCAGCGTTTTAATTGCCAATTATTGATCCTTTAGCGTTTAGCCTTTCGAATAATGCATATTTTATTGCTTCCTCATTTGATTATTGAACCTAAATGTAAACTTGCCCGGCGATGTATACCTTTTCCTTTGATGTAGGATTTTAATTGGAACACCAAATTCTCTTCTCTAGTTCCATAATTGCCTTATTGCGCATTTCCAAGAAGTACTATCTAAAAGAGGTCAACACTATGTAATTACGAGGAGACAAGAGGTCAACTCTAATTAAGAGATGTCACTAAAAGCCGGGGTTAGAAATTCGGAGAAAAGGGAAAAGGCCTTTCCCCTCTCGTCTCCTTCACATTAGGAAACTGTGGGGTGGAAACAAGAAGGAAGGGTGGAGGGGGAAGTCAAGTCTCATTAATTATGTAGGAGTCGAGTCATAATGAAATCCATCCCAATACTTTCTTAGCAAGGCGTCGCCAGTTCCAACAGCAAGAAATTGTGAGTCAGTCAGGTAGTGATGGGGGGAGTAGTAAAAGGCGAGGAAGTTGCTAGTGGACATTAATTGAATCAAAAGGATTACGAAAATTGAGTCAGACATGGCCCTGGGTCCAAGGAGCGGACCCTCCCCCATGTCAAGCTTCATTTCACTTTTAATTTAATTCTTCCAAGAATGAAATGAGCTTTGACTGGATTTCAGTAAAAATCAATACAGATTCATATCCTTTCAGAGGGGATCCCATGGATCCGGGTAAGGTAACTTCCAACTCAAAACTACTCAAGGGAAAATAAGTAACAATTGTTCACATTTGCATATTGTCTTCAAGCGAAGGAGCTCGAAATAAACGTCTAAGACTCAAAATCCTCTTTCACCTTCCTTGGGGAAAAGAAGACGAAGAATCAAAAGTCGAAGCTTGGAGTTTTGAACAATGGATTGTCGCCAAGTTGTCGTCGTACTTTTTGAATTAGTCTCATTTTGCGGAGGAAGAAAAATGGTAAGCCCTGCTTTTCGTCGTAACTGTATTGTTAAGACACACAAGGACATGGTCAGGATTTAGAATAGAATGGATATGAATGTTGTTGAGGCGCCGGAGTTGTCGAATATATAAGATGACAGTCAACTTTGAGATCATATATTTTTATACTAATTGTGAGATCGTAATAGTAATATATTTCCAAGGGTACTGGCACTGGTAGTACTACAGATCCAGGGAATGGTTGACTTCAAGTTGACAATATTTTGTCGAAAAAGGAATTTGCTCCAATTCTCAATTTGAAGTTTGGAAAGGAAACTTACTTTCTTTGTGGAAAGGATTTAGATGGTGAAAGTGGGATGGAGATGAAGTGGGAATGTGGGAAAGCGTGAGTTGTCCAAGTGGGGTATTGATTGAAGGACAGGAGCGTCAAGTGAAAAGGGTATTTTGGAGCATGAAGAGGAGAGACACTATCTCTTCATGCAGACTTAAAAGTTATGGCCACTCAGTCCTCAAGCTCTTCATAGTCAATGTCAAGAAGAGAGTCTTGTCCAGAGCTCACGATGCGGAATGTCTCCAAGAATTCATTCAAGTCGATGTGTCCATCCTTGTTCATGTCCATGCTTCGGGCCATTTCCACCATCTGCTGTTGTGGAATTGGAGATGGCAAGTGTTTCCCGAGCAGATCACATGCTTCAGAAAACTCTTCCATTGAAATGTATCCTGGAAATCAAAAATAACCCAATTACGTCTCTATTCCTCACCCGTTGGGTCCCGCCCTTTAACTTGAACTTTAGTTTTATACCTATGATGAAGGGCATGCATCGTGTGTGGGTTTAAGTATGTTTTTATCTTTACCTTATAAGAACACGCAGTTGCAAATATTTTTCATGCTTATGATCAACAATAATAGAGTCGTTATAATAAAGCATTACATTTCCCAAGAAAAGACACGTCCTGTCAATATTACCATCCAATTTTAGCAAGAAATAAAAATCTGCCTTGCTGGACTGCCCGGCTACAACTATTTAAAATGTTTATGTGCCCTTATTTCTCAAGCCATGTAATTATTTTGGCTGTTAGTACTGAGGTCAACAAGAGTGCACAGGGCCTCCACGAGGAAGGTTTTCTTTAACTAATAAATAAGATACCAGAATACGCCAACCTGAATTATCCTTGTCAATGATTCGGAAAATTGCTTCCAGACTCGTCTTGTTGCGATAGAGAACATCGGCCACGGTTACATCCTCCTGCAATAACACAGTCCATTTACTTTTGCAGCTAACTGAAGAGATGCTGACTTGGAATAACATCATTACATTCATTACAAAATTAAATTGATCTAATAAAACATGAAGCATGAGATGACTTGATTCTACGAACAAACAACAGTTTAATTATTTAAGACGTCCATTAATATTTGGACTGGCTAAGTATGTCAGATTAATATAATCTTTCATTTATTATAAATACAAAGAAATATCCGCCTACAAAACATAAGCTGGATTATTGAAGCAGACTGCTTGTTCAAAAAGGATCCAGAGAAGAAATAAAACCTTAATTTAAAATAATTCCATTTCCCTCCAGCTAATCAACAAATTGAGAAGGATCCAAGACGAATACAATGTATTTAAGACGTCCATTAATATTTGGACTGGCTAAGTATGTCAGATTAATATAATCTTTCATTTATTATAAATACAAAGAAATATCCGCCTACAAAACATAAGCTGGATTATTAAAGCAGACTGCTTGTTCAAAGAGGATCCAGAGAAGAAATAAAACCTTAATTTAAAATAATTCTATTTCCCTCCAGCTAATCAACAAATTGAGAAGGATCCAAGACGAATACAATGGTTAAAAGGAATTGGAAAAGTAAAGTATGGTGGGAAAAAGCATAGCTTCATTAAAGAGAAAAGTACATGAAATAAAACTGTGGAAGCTTTCTTTCTGCTTTACTAGCGTCTTCTTAATCATGGCGATAAAAGCCTTCTGTCTTGAACAGGAGCTTTTGGAGGAGGAAAGAAAAGCAAGTCTTTGATGTTCTTTTCCTTTCTTCCTGATCCAAGAAACATGTATTTAACGTTGGGCTCACGTATAACGTTTAGTGCTGGTCTCTTGAGGGATTGTGCATTTCTTCTAACCCCAAGCGTAACCGTTAAATTCTGGTTGCTTGACATTTCGTTGATGACAAAAGGAAAGTGCACTAAACAAATCTATGGATTTTACGGAAGGTGTGCAGTTTTCCCAATGACAGTTTTCTCTGATGTACCTCTATCGTTTTGGAGTTCAAAACTCCTAGTTCCTTTGTCTATATCTCCTGTAATAATCGGAGTCTAGAACGATTTTACAGTAGAGTATGGTTTTCCACTCTCGAGCCTCAAATTTAATTTCCTTGAATAGGATGAAGAAAAATGTTGATTGCAAATTGCTTGGTAGGTATTAGAATATGCGTAATTTAGATCACTGTAGAAAGCATTAGTTGTCTAGAAATAA
>JAAXYW010000060.1:6967-70720 GCA_036851895.1 Orthonychiurus folsomi | reverse complement strand
GGGCATTAGAGTATTACGTGCATGAGTGGCTTCTGCTGTGTTGTTGTTTTTGCCGGGGTCCTCCATTTATGGCAGAAAATATTTCCATTATAGCAAAAACAAAAATTAAGCGATGCACAGTGCTAGTTCGTGTCTTGGTCTTTAACTTGCCATGCTAAGTGTAAACTCCGGGCTAATAATGCATGCAGTCATATAAAACATGTTAATTATGTTTGTGATTAAATGAATGAGATATTTTAAAGCTCCCAGTCGTGTGTCTCAACGCCAACGGACATGTTCTTCTGATGCTGCTTGCCATTGTTTTACACATACCAACATGGATAATTCATCTAAGAACGTTCGAATTGAATTTATTGAGACAAATCGAGGTAAATGCCAAAATAAAATGGGTTGGGCCCCATTTGGCGAACATTTCTGGGAATTTGGAACAAAACGTCAGGGTGAAAAAGTACACAGGAGATATTCATTTTGACTCCAGGCTAATAAAAGGTTGGACAAATTCTCTCAGCTTATTTTTACTGTGACGGTGAAGCCGGGCCGAAAGACGCCGCTTGGGAGCCTCGCTATTCTCATTGCATTATGAATTAACCGGACTGAATTGCATTTCTTACTCTTTTAAATTAAACAATAACGTCGACAACCGAATTCGAATTTATACCGACTCAACTGGTGAAGAAAACCATTTAAGCACTTGAAAATTGTTTAGCCTTCCTCTTATTTTGGATTAGATGACTCATATTTTGATTCAAAGCACACAATCGGATCCTGAGCCTTGTGTTTAAAATACTCTTTCACTACGTCTTTATCAATTGTGTTACTTTTGGAGCATATTTTATCTTTTGCATATCGTCGCAGTCGCATTTTGCAAATTTTTGAAACTTGCAGTTCACGTTTGAATTGCTTGTCACAAATTATAATCACAATCAAGATTACTTCGTTTAGAACCAGGTCAGTCACGCCACAACGCGGTTACACATCGGTAATACCACGCATGATCTGCCGGCAAGTCTTCTAAATTATGAATTTCAACCAAAACATGAACAAAACTATTAGCAGAACTCAACTTGCAAACGCGCCAGTGTATTCTCCTATGTTTACTCGGAGTGATTAGAAACGCCTATAAAGCCTTCCGTGTGGTATAATTTATGCTGTGTTATAAAATCTAAACTGGAATCGGTAATGCGTTGGCCACGTAAAAGGTGATCTGGTTAATAACTTTTTTTCATTACGTCGCAAAAGGGTAATAGTTTTATTGATATTTAAAATACGGAGTTGGAATACATGTTTTTGACGGGCATATAAGTTCTCCGGTTTCCTGCGTATCCCAGCCCAAACCCAGTTGTGTAATTATAATCTCCAAAATAATTCATATTTCTTCTAGAATAATGTAGTGCGGTTTTGGTGCATTCGTGGCTCCAACCACAGATTCATGCATTCCTGGGATTGATCGACTTTTATCAAATGACACTTTAAATTTTTGAAAAAGTGTCGTTATAAATAAAAACATTTCGTCCCTTGCCAATCTCTCCCCAGGACATTGCCGCTTCCCAGCCGAAAATCCAACAAATGATTCGTTGTTTCGATCAAGAGTACCTCCAGGTAAAATAAATCTGTCTGGTCGAAAGGAATCCGGATTTTTCCAGACTTTTTCATCGCGGGATGCTCCATACACATTTGGGAAAACAACTGTGTCTTTTGGGATAAAGTAGCCTCGGAAAAGGACATCCTGCGTCGTGGAATGTGGTATTGCAAGCGGAAGAATAGGTGAGAATCGAAGTACTTCCATTATGACTGCTTCCGCGTACGGCATTCTGTAATATTATTAAATGAAAATGTAATGGTATTAAATAGGTGACGTAATTAACGATTCTATTTGGATTTACGATTCTCGATCCGCCAGCTCCGGGAGCCTTGAACTTCCAACTACTGATTGGATTTCTGCGTGCAATTTGTCTTGTTCCATGGGATTATGGGCGAGTAAAAAAAATACCCATTGTAATGCAGTGCTAGTTGTTTCTGCTCCTCCCAGGAACAAATCCTCTAACGTGACAGCTAAATTTTTCTCTGTAAAAAAGTAAATACTGGGAGAAACTACAAATGTGCACTAGACGCATTCACGCATTGTCTTATTATTGTACCCCCAAATTTTAGGAGTAGATATACATATGTGCATTTAACACAGCATTTTGTGCATCATTGTATAAATATTGTACCCCCAAGTTTTCCAAAGAAAGACGAATGAGGATCTTTTTCCCTCGAGATTTCCAAGTGATACGCATCTACAAAGTCCCGTGGCTCGCCGTCGCTTTCTTTGTATGGTTCACGCTCCTTCAAGACAGTTGTTACAATTTCATTTGAGGATTTCCAAATATTCATCATTTGGTTGTATCCGGACCAATTTGGAAATAAGTCAGCAAGGATTGGGAAAAAGTTGAATGCTCCTGCCAGGCTCCCTGCCTCGGACACAGCTCTAGAATAATCATTGTAAATACTATGAGGTCAAAAGCTTCCCAAGTGATGTCAAATCTGATTTGAACTTACTCAGATAAGAAATGGATAACTTTTTTAAAATATGGATCGCTGTAGTCATATCTTATCCCGGTTGTGATGTTCCACAAACTATTCAGCACAGCGGCATTGAAGGTGTTCCTCATTAAAAATGGTTGACCAACCCTCGTCTCAAAAATTTCAACTAGATCTTTGATTTCTTGTTGAATCATTCCCTCCATAGACTTTTTTCCAAATCCAAAATCCTTTAATGTTCTCAACGTGAATCGACGCTGCTCCATCCAACCTCGGCCGGAAGTTAAAATCAGTCCTGATTGTGATTATAAAAATGAATTTTCTCAAACACAAACTTAGCAGTAAATATTTTGAATCCTTTTGTACGAAGGTTTACCTTGATCTTGACCAGAAGGTCTGTCCACAAATCCCTTCATTTTTGGCCTTCCCGCGAAAGCTTCATTGCTTAAGGCTTCCTTGATTACTTTTGAGTCGTTCAGCACAACACATCTACAATTACACGAATTTTAAATTTTAATGAACTCAGCTAATATTCAAATGCGAATTTGAATTGATTGTTATTGTTAAAATTTCAAGATTTGTATAGGGTTTATTCAAATGAAAATATGCAGGTGTAAACCACCTACTTAATCCAGAATCTAAACAGCTCACTAAATAGTGCTTAAAATTGTAATTTAATACTAAACTTGAATTTGATAATACACACTACTAACACGTACTGGATCTAACCCTATAATATTTGAATAAAAATTGCAAGCAATTACTGAAAGTTCCCCATGTCCACAGAAAATACGCTTCCATAGTGCTTTCCCATTTTTAGAAATGTCTTGTGTGGTTCCAATCCTATTTGATGTAAGTTTCCGATTAATGGCAATGGAAATGGACCTATAAAAAACCCCAAATATTTATTAATTCAACGCGAATATTTTATACACAATAAGTTTACCTGGAGGGAAGTTCTTGGGTCTTTTTCTTCGAAAAATATAAACACTTATTGCCAAGACGGACGTAAATATTAAGATTTGAACCAAAACGACGGAAATCATGTTTGTAAATTAAATATTTCAATTTGGGCGACTTAAAATACACGCGCAGGTGTCAGAAGTGTGCAATGTGCAACATTCGGCTCTCAAGCAGATACTGCAGATTACATGTAACCAAGTAGATTGGTCATGCTCATAGTTTTGCAGTTAGTTACATTATATGCAGCAGGATACATACACATCACCACGGAAAACTTGAACTTTCCAGCACTCGGGCCGGTTTTATCTAGGGCGTGCCGGCGTGCGTTTTTCTAACTCGAGTTGACAAGAAGTAAGATATAAACAAGACACAGGTTAAGTTTGCTTTTGCCCAAATGCCCTTGATCAAACGATCATGTGTGGATAGTTATTTAAATCTGGTTCCTACACGCTTGAGTTGCAGTTTACATCGTGGTGCATTGTTGTTTTTGCCATCATGATTGATTGATGTCCATTCAACTATAGAATTTGGCTGCACTCTCCTCAAAGTTGGAACAATTGATGATGCATTTAGTTGCATTAAATGTAGTCCAATTTGCTGTCATTGTAGCGTAGCCCAGTCCAAAATGTGGAGTTTCCACAGGAAAATTATATTTTAATTTGCTTTATGTTGTGATTTCAGTTCGGGTATTACCGTGTTTCCAAATAATATGCTGAATTTGACATAAGCTTTTCCTTCCTGGATGGAATTTACTAAAGAAATATTTTCTTTCTCAGAATAATAGTTGACAAATCTAAAACCAATGAACTAAATCATGATAGTTGGTCAAATTCATCATTGGTACACTCTTCCTTTTTTACAACCGGGTATATTGTGCCGATTCTCGAGACCATTAAATGGCAGCCCACTAATAAAATGAATTCTCTTTTTTCATTTGATTCATTGTTTAATATTTGGTTCGCAGCCGTAATTCACCATGTCCAAAGCTCAACCAGCTTCCAGTCATGTATTCATATCTTACGAAACATCCACCGCAGATATTATTATGATTTGTTCTGTAAAATTTTGACATAAACTACAGGATTCGCTGTTTTGCAAATTAAACCTTTCGTCGCCATCAAACCCGATTATGTTGGTTTACCCAAGAAATGAATGGAAAAAGTTAACCCATAGCATAGCAGAATGAATGGTTCAGCCATCACCACGCTCAAGGTTAACATGTTTAGAATTATTAAATTACAATGAATTTAAGCAGCTCCTATCGACGAACTTTTACTGAGAATTTTGAATGATACAGTTGAAGGTTAATCGATTCCAAGTTGTAGTTGTGGCTAGTTGATTTATAAAGAAGCTGCGTTCGGGTTCCATAACACATGCGGAATAATGAATGGAACGACGGCAGAGTGCAAAAATACACAGGAGATATTCACCTTACCCATTTGACTGATGTTATCGCCTTCTCGTTTAACCTGTGTAAAAAATTCAAATGTTTACCCCAAAATTCAATGTAAACTTTACAGCATTTACCAGTGTGCATTGCTACTAATCATCATAAAACCCACACCAGTCACACGGTCTGCGAATATCTCAATGACAATGTACATTTTTTTAAAAATCTCACTGCAAAAGCATACATATGCAAATCAAGTTTTGGTTCAGGCTTCAGCCCGCAGTATAACAATGAACTTTAAACTACAAATTGATAGGAACGTCAGCCAGCACTAGCACCACACATTGATAAATAACAAATCAAATTCAGTTGCAATAAATCAAGTCAAATGCATTTGAATGATAGTGAAAAACAGATTCTCATCCACAAATGAAAAATGACATGACCCAAACAATAATTGGTTACGAATACGATGCAATTTGCAATAAATACGTTTTGGTGTAAAGAAATTATATCCAGTAACTAGTTAGTTGTCTGAGGTAGGCTTAATTTATATTTTTGGATAACATAAACTTGCCACTATGAAACTACTTGGTTGGTTCCTCCTTCTCCTCCCCTTTGCTGCTGGATTTCAAACAAATTTACCAGAAGACATTCGTAAGTCGATTCATTTCGGATTTAGTACAATTTACAATAATATATATAGTTTTCTATGTTCACATTAAAAATTGACATGTCCTAAGCTGTGCTGTGCTTACTGCTTACCTTAAAACACATTCTACTTTTTTAAGTTTTGGATTTCAAAAATTTTTTTCAGGTCCACCCAACAACTGGTACTTCTACGAACAATTTCCCGAGTGTCAATGGATTAAATTACCTTGGGGTGCAGCTCACCCAAACATTTGTGATACGTGTTGTCGAGCTTACAAATGGCAAGGTATGCCATACAACCCATTGACTCCTGGGGTGGGAGCAACTGTTAAAGGAGAATGGAATTGCTACTGCTCAATTTATGGAGACTAATACAACAACCTGACACAACTAACTGTTTCAAGATATGTATTATTTGATGAAATAAAAAAATCCCCGAGCGGTATATAATTAAACATAAATTAATATTTATTCTCATCTTGGATTGATAACAAAAGTCAACTCCGGATAGTTTTCTATTCGTCTGGGCTTTGCGGGGATGTCCACGTAAAACATTCCTCGTGTTCTAAAATGCGTTGAAGTTGTAATTGTTGTAATGTTTTTCTCAAAAGCAATTGATTTAGTTTATATTTACCTTGTGTTCATGAAGTGTCCGTATCTGACATTTGCCGAACAATCCCTGGGTTTCATCCAGCATATGTCACATTCACATCCATAAATGTGTTTATTACGAATTGACTTTGCGAAATAAAATACAGAGGAAGCATGGGCGCAGTAAGGATCTTCAAAAATCAAATTACATTTTTCATTGAACTATCATACCCATACCAAAATCAACAACATGATTTATTTTAAATTTCACACTAAAAATTAAACTTTAGTTTTTCTATTACTCACCCGTAACAAAAAGTGCATTTGGGCAATTGGGCTGACTATTTTGACCACCATTAATAAAAAAATCCGCATGCCCTGTATTCCCCAAGATCCCACCTAGTCCAAAACTCGTGTAAGTGACATCCACAAAGTGGGCATCTGATTTATCCAATAAATTCTTGAACACTTGCCCAAACGGACAATCCAGTCCGGATATCCGACGGATTTTTACACCCTGTCCATTTTTTGCAATAATTTCTCCTGCCCTCCCAGCCACATGGCATCCCAAACTATGGCCCACGATATGGACGTCCCCTGGACTCCTCAATGCTCCCATTGTTAATAAAAATTGTAAGAATTCCGCAACTCTTTTTCCTATGATTCCCATATTCAAATTTGCAGGAAGAGATGCAATTCCATTCAGCCATGACAAAAGGAAAGGGAAACGAGTCCCTGCCAACTCACGGTAATCCACTATGATGAGATTCGCATTTTGACGAATTGACAGATATGCTGGAATTGAAATAGAAATCAAATTGGTCAGCTCACAAGATTTTAGTAGGGAGTGCTAAATAAATGTTAAGGTTTACCATTTTTTACTTCTCCAATATCCGTGAGAGTGGCATGATGACCAATAAGACCATGGATTAGCAGAATGAGTGGTTTTCTGCTGTCAAATTGACTTGCCTGAAGGGAGCTAATATCCCCAAAGTAAATTTCATCGTAGTAGTCTTCATTTCTGTGTGATAAAAATGGTAAATTTTAATTTTTGTGTTGCATCGAATAAATCATGATAAACATGACCATTGTTGTTCATTTAAAATTGGTTAGAATGAATTGGAAAGTTTTCATATATTTCCTACAAAATTTGATTCATATTACTTTTCATAATTTTAAAAATATCTCTTGTACGGAATTAACAATGAGCTTTTTAATAAAATTATAATCTAATTGTTGAAATAAAACTTACTCTGGTTCCGGGAACAAAAGGAATCGAATATATTTTGGATTCGTTGTGTAAAGCCATTTCCCTAATAGACCCATCCGTTTTGTTATGAACTGAGTTTGTGTTATGTTTTCTGATTGACCCGATATTATTGAAAGCGCCCATAATGTAATAGTGATTGAAACTGCAACATAATGCATTCTAGTGTAGTGTACGCAGATGCACTAAACTTCGTTCGATTACACTAGCACACAATGACATTTCCCATCAATGACTTAACACACCACGCCAACCCCTTCACTTACAACTCACTACTAACTGACTTTCAAATTAAATTTCATGAGGATGGGAATGTGAATCCATTGCCCTATTTCTTGCCCTTTGACACGTTAAAGTCATCATTGGGTCAAGTTTGTTAAACAAGGTGTCCTTGTATTTAAATCCAAGGTTGCGGCTTCCTCTGTTGTATTACACCCAAAATTCTCACTTCTTTTCTGATGTGATTGTTGCGCAGCAAAAAAGCACACAGTTGTAAAAATGAAGGTTTTATTTGAGGTGGAAAATGTTATGCGAGTTCAACCAACCTGTGAGTTCAACGTGGTTTTGTTAATACTAAACAAAAATGTCAGTTGAGTTACAAGCTTGTATTGTAAATATTTAACATACAAAATTTTACTTTCCATCCCGGAAGCATTAGTACGGTTTACGGTAGCCAATAAAAAATTTTGATTGCCTTTCACATTGACTCATATGGGATGTACACGTTGAAGGTATAAATATAAACGAATGAGATTAACATGAATAATTTGGAACCCTCGAGTGAAAGTGATCATGGTTTTATAACTGATCATTGACCCTTCTGCATCCGCGACTTCACTTTTTAAAATCAAAGTAGAATTTAAATTGTTGCGTGCGTATTGTGAGTCAGTCCACGTTCAAATTCCAAAGTTGCGTCCCTCCGTCCGTGCCGCGCCGGTCGGCACAATTTGATCTTTGTAAGATGTTCGCGATTGGGAATCAGTTTTTTCTCTTCTCAAATCATCTCCCGAATCGAGCAGCTCACACATTTGCGATTGTTTTCAATACAAAAGACATTGCATTGTTAAACGTTTGATTAGTAGTTTCAGTTTCTATTGTGATGTTTTATCCCGTAGTTTTATATACAATGTACAGTTAACTACATTGTTCAATGGCATACACCAAATCACCTGCACCTGTGTGCTTCACGGCTTTTTATATTACAAATGAGAAATCACTAGTAAAGGAGCCCATAAAAGCGGAAAGTAATTAAAACACCATTAGAAAAACTGGTAACAAATAAGTTAATCGAGAATTAGATAAGTTAATACTGCTAATACCACACTTCTCTGCAATCCAAGCAACTTCAAACGAAACAAATCCGTAAGCTCGACGCTCATATGCATGGGATTATTTAGAGGAATCTATTTATTGCATGTGTGGGCATGGAGTCTCATATCACTCAATTTTCATTTACTGATTATGCCAAGCCATGGAACTGAGGTATTGTCCTCACAGACAGTCATATTTGGGTTAAGCAAACTATAGTCAGTCCAATATCAGGTGTGTTGACTTTTGAAACTAAAACTAACACATTTACACATTTCAGCCGTGTTGCAACCACTTTTTAAAATTTAATTCCGATCTATCTAATGTAAAATGAATTCCATCGTTAAAAACGTATCCATCCTTGAAATCCAGGAAAAGGATCGTTGCTCCTACGAGTGGGATTTTCGTATTCCAACCAAAGGAAGAATAGAGGAAAATATACGATCCGTGCCCACAAGAAAATACCATTTCCAAAATCTTAAATTCAAAACAGGTCCATTGGCAACAATTGAACACTCCTGGGACCTGTGCTTTGATACAGACAAATTCCAAGTTGTGTTTTTATATCCCCAATCTTTAGATTTGGCACTCTTCGTTGTGGGTGTGGATCTTCGACTCATTTCCAAAACAATGATTCGATCTACCCATGAATTTTCAATTCCAGAAATGGAATTGACTGTGAATTCAGAACCACCTGTTTTGGAATGGACCTGCGCTTGGTCACATAAAGCAGCAATTGAGAAACGGAATAGTGAGGCTCAGCCGCCGACCACATCAGGGGGAATCCTTGGCCTTTCCAAGTTGAGGTCAAATTCCATTGATTTGACGGAACAAGGGGACTTTTGGACGGATGCGATTGATACGGTTCGCATTGCATTTACTATTGAGATTGAGAGACCGGGCAGATGTGTTGTGGATGCAGTTTATCAACAAAATGGAAAAGCGGTGGAAATCAATATTGTGTAGTGTAAGAGCGGAAAGCATTAGCTTTATTTGTAAATAAACATTATTGTTATTCAGTGGAAATTGAAGCTGCAAATCATCTTCTTCAATAAAACCAATTACATTAGAAATCACGTCAAATTTGTTGTTGTACGATAAATTCTTCGATTTGGGAAAGAACTGCTACATACCTGTGAATTTTCGTGTACTGTTTTATATCAGTCATTTATCATTCTGATATCTTGCACTCATCTATAGATTTGTATCAAACCTTCCGGAACAGTTGAAATTTCTTCAATTTGAAATTCCACCCTGGGTTGGACTGTAAACAGCTATTTAAAATTTAATTGGAGCACGTATTTAGTTAATAAGCTTAAAACGCCATTTCCAGAAAATTATATTTATGGCCTTGGATAAACAACTACTCGACCAGGTGCAGGTGTGAAAAGAATTTGAGTATGAAATGTCTAGATTTTGTGCATTTTGCCATCATGATGTTGTAATATCAGAGCAAACAAAGAGTGTCCTGTATTTTGCTCATCAGCTGCTTACTAATTGCACTGTGCAGTCAACAAAACTACCTTTGTTTTGTGAAGTATGATCGGTGTCAAATTAATATTTCACGACAGTCTATTTCCGTTTCCAACTCACACCAAGCCAACTTGCCCAGCAACCTGTCTCAATAATTGAGTTTGATTCTAAAGATACTGAACCCAAGTTTCCCCGATGTTAACTCTAATAGCACAACTGATTCCACCAGTATTTAATGGTTTAGAACGGGGAATCGTCTGGGTTTAATTATTTAATTCGACGACGTACAGGTATAATTATCCGCCCGTGTCCTTCCAGATCCAGAATCCAGACTTAAAATGTTTCAAATTGACTGACGTGACGTGGCTCGTTCTTATTGCATTTCCAGTGTTAAAAAACCATTTTTAGTTTACTGCGCATCCTTGGTATGTTTTATTGCGCTATTATTCTGTCGCGTGTTGTGATTTAACTGAGAGAACATTGCAAGCAACGGCTCTGCATTTGAATAATGTTATCAAAGGGTTCGCTAAAAACTATTTCAACGATTTATAAAACATCATGCTTTCTCAAAACGGTTCCATACACTTGGAGTCCAGTGCAATTCCGTCTCACGCCCGTCTATGGATGGCCATTTTTCTTGTACTTTGTAACTGCTTTGAGCACATGGACTCAGTTGACATTCCTCGTTTTTCGCTATTTCCAAGGGGCTTATTCATTTTCAAAGAGCAAGGAGACTTATGGAAATCTATTCAATCAAGCAGTGCATATTGTGCGATACATCCTCATTTCTATCATGCAGTGGACGGCACTACGTCGTCGGGATGAAATTGCAATTTTTATTAATCATATGTTGGATTTGAATCAAAGATTGGAGCGTGAGTCAAATTTGAATCTTGTAATTTAATCTAATTACACCAGTTGATATGCTTAACTATAAGTTTGTAAAGTGGCGATAGAATTGAATCACGGATAATTTATTTATTTACGTAATGTAATGAATTTCAGAAAATTTTAAGAATAAAGACAACCCGTCTGCGTTCAAAAGAGACAACTGCGAAGTTCTACTTAAAACCCTACTAATTGTGGGCTACGCTCAATGCATTATTGGAGTAATCGGCTTTGCAAGGAATCCTAACCATCCCCAGTCCTTTGGAACGATTTTTGGTGCCCAGAAATTCCTTCATCGAATTCCATTTATTCTAATTTTTATGGTGAATTCTATAATCTACTGGTCTGTGGCTCTCTTCTTTCTGTGTATCATCCTTGCGTATGGGTTCAGTTCTGCGAAATGTCTGCGTGAAATTAAGTAAGCCAAGTTAAATTTAAGATTTATCAAAACATCCAGCAAAGAATATTGATCTACCAGTTTAATGCTAACAATTCAAATTTTAAAATTAATGCACATGACGCGGAGCTTAAACATTTGTAGCACTAACTTAATTTTAATTTGATTTCCAGCTACAAAAACTCACAAAGTACATACACGGAGCCCAAACTCCGAGAGAAAAAAGTCGCCTTCAAATATTTCAAAAGCCTGCAAGTTCTCAATACAGAATTTAACACTTGTTTTGATAATTTTGCGATGCCGGGCCTTCAGCTTTGCATTTTACTGATGGGAATTCTACCCATGTTTATGACGATTCGCCTCCACTCAGTAATCCCTATGCCAGCTTTGCTAGGGGTTCCACTTCGTGCTTGTTCTAGTTTTGCACTTGTTTCTACATTCTTTCCAAATTGGGCAGATTTGCATCACTTGTCTCTTAAATTCATTTCAGCTGGTAGGAATATGCCAAACTTGACAAGGGCGGATAAGAAATTTCTAAAGTCCTGCCGTCCAATTCGAATCAATTGTTCTTTCCTGTTTTATGTGAGGAAATTCACGGAATTTCGTGTATTTGGCTTTTGCTTGTACTACACGATGAAATTGCTGCTGATTATCAAAGTGTGATGTAGAAATTTAGTTTAAAATTCGCCAATATTGATGTTAGATTTCTGTCCGTTCATTTTTTACAATTGGGTAGAATGTGCGGTTGCAATAAAATTAAACACTTTTATAGGAGGATGCGAAATTTGACAATTCATTTCATGTTTCTAAGGCAGCAAATGTGCAATTGATAATACAACATGTTTTTACGCATTCCCCAAATGTAGGTCGAAAACTGGATTTGGAGTACGCATAGTTAGCTTATTTTTTCAAAATTAAAAGTGGAGTTTATATGAAATGGACGATTGGATAGTGGGTTTCTTTGCCTCCGAAAGCTCTCACGCTGGATGGGAGGCGGGAAAAAAGGCCATTAGTGCGAGTGAAGAACCCGCCCCCAAAACAAATTCAAAGGACAAAGACAAAGACACAGGCCTAGGTGTATCCAAGGATAAAGAATCACCACCAACAATGGGTCATCCGAAATTCACGCTTTATTGCTATCCTTACTCATTTTATTCTCAGAAGGTGAGGAGTTATTGAGTTAATTTTGTCCTCCAATCCCACACCTTGTAGAAATTTAGTTTAAAATTATATTAACTAAAATCCTAGAGAAGTTTTTACTTGGTTCAATGTCGTTAGATCTATATGTAAATTAATGTGTTATAAATTATTTGTTTCCCTTGTTGATGCAGATTCGAATGATAATGTATGAGAAAAATCTCCCAGTCCACGAGCATATGATAAATATTCACTTGGGTGAACAATTTGCGGACAGTTTTCTCATTCTGAATCCCCGAGCCGAAGTCCCTGTTCTCAAGGACCGGGAGACTCATCAGATTATTCCAGACTCGGATAATATTACACGCTATTTGGAGGAAAAGTACAGTGGACATGGTACAGTGTAAATCTTGTACGCTTTGTATAGGTATTTCAATGTAGTTATATTAAAAATTATTATATTACTTCCACAGGTCGAATAAGAAAACTGATCCCCGAGATCCAAGAATGGAAGGACCGAAACAATATGTTCCATGCCAAAATCCATTCCCTTCATGTGGAGTCTCTCACATTTGGAATTGCTATGTTCAACCCCTCGGAATTAGACATTTGGCCGAAGCACCCTTACAATAATGAACGTGTCAGGGAACAAATGCGAGGTTATCTAATTGGATGGATTAGTTTAATTTTGCATTACATCATAAGTACTAATTCTACGTTTTTTTTACTCAGAAATCGTTCACAACCGCACAGCTATTTTACGTACTGAAGCACTACGAGCCAAAGACTCGGATCCACAAGCCTATCATGCTCTCACGCAAAAATTGACGGAAGCCCAACATGAGATGCCGAGAATGAGGGATCGCGGTGAATATGAGAAACTAGTATTGGAAGTTGAAAGGGTCCTGGATGAATGTGAAATGGAATTAAGGATCCAATACCAAAGTAATAATATTTAATAATTATTTAGATTAATTGCAGTTAACAAACGAAAAAAATCTTTGGAGTTATTTTGGTAATTAGTTGAAAATGTGAAATGTTGATTGGCGTCCTTTTATTCAAATTTACACAATGACTTAATTTTGATCAATTTTTTCTTGTTAAATAATTTCAGGGGACCCGAGCCTTTGGCTGGTGTGTCCATTCATTACACAAGCAGATGTGAGTTTGGCTATTCTCCTCTACCGCCTCTGGCAGCTAGGATTCTCCGGACGAATGTGGTGTTCAGGAAATCGACAATATCTCAAGAAATATTTTAAACGTATGAAGGGAGTTCCAAGTTTTCAAAAAGTTACCCAATTGGAGAAGGATGCAAATATTTGGTTATATGTGTTTGGTGGGGCGGGAGCAGTCTTTCTATTTGGTGTGGGATGTTATTTGACTAATAAGAAATAGAGCGGTCAAAAAAAATTCCTTGATTACATTATGACATGTGATCATGTGAAGGAAGTGGAAATAAATTTTTTAAATAAAATTTGTCTTGTTGGTTGGTTACTGGCCTTGCATGCATTGTACACTATGTGAATGAAAGGGTAAGTTCAAGTTCTGTTTCATGATGCGTTTTCAAAAAGTGGTCATTGTATCCAAGATTATGAATATACCGAAAATGTTAGGTGTCATGGTCACAAAAATGGTTCAACACAAACATGTATTAGCGCACTGATGCATCCGAAGAATTATATACTAGGAACCAAACAACGCAACGGTACGGTGAATTGAGATTTAACCCAAGATTAACATACTACATATTGCTGGGGATCCACAAGCTCTAGAGTACGAAGCGTTGGAAAATCCTGCAATGGATTTAGCTGCGACATCCACTAAAGAACTGGAAGAAAAAAATATTTCAAACCAAGATTCCCAAAACCAAGTAAGCTCTGTCTGTTCAAACTTAAATTCAGCAGAGGTACTTCTATTGGAAAATATTGTACTGGAATCCGAAAGCAAAGCGACAAATTTAAAAATTGGAGAAAAGATTCTCTTCGCTGGAACGGAAATGGAAGTAGTAAACTCGGAAGCACAGGAAGACAATCCCGTACAATGTTCTGCCTCTGGAAATGATGACGCTAGAAAAGCGGAGGATTCGGTGCTATCAACGGATGAGTCACAAGACGTCAAAGTCTCCGAGGATTTGAATGCAATTTCAAGTTCAGAAGCAAAGGGTCAGCTGCTGGGTGAAGAATACAAGGTTTCAATTCCATCGGAACCAAAAATAGAATCAAATACAAGCCAGGCTACAGAAATCAAACTGCTGGAATTCGGAAGCCCCCCGGAGACACAATCAGGAAATCAGACTGAGACAAATTCCAGTGGCTTGGGCAACAAACCCCTTCCGGAGGATGACTCACTGCTCGGACAAACTCCGAAAGATAATTTGGATAAACTGGAGATCACTGGGATTCCAAAATCAGGAATATTAGAAAAATCCGCCATGGATTCATCTCTTACACCCATTAAAGAGCCAGAACTGCAAATTACTTCAAACCAGGATTTACAACCGGCGGCAGAAGTAATAGAACAGTTTAAGTTGGAATCGGGAAGCAAATCGGTGGATTCCCAAATTGGATCAGAAATTTTCCTTAATGGAACGGAAGTGCAAATTTCTTCAGCACAGAACGATGATTTTAAAAATGGTGCAGAATGTCTTACTTCTAAAACTGATGACGCGCAGAAGGACAAATCAATGCTTGCAACGCCTGAGTCGCCCCAAAATATTTTGAATATAAGTTCAGAGGTCAAGGATCCTGTAATTACTGTACAACATGAAGATTTTCCTGCTTCTGAAGTTGAAAAAGGACAAATTGTTGCTGAAATTCCTGAAGTAATCGAGAATGGTGAAGAAAATTTGAATCTAAACTCAGAGGCTGTTGCACAGCCAAATCTTACAGAATCTGAGATCCCTCAATGTTACGACAAAGCAGGCGCGCAAACCTTTCCGATTCCTGAGATCCCAGAATCCGATTTACTAGAAAAACCTGGAACGGATTTATGTGCGACACCTAGCAAAGAGCCAGAACCACAAATTAATTCAGATCAGGATCCTCAACCAAAACCGGCAGAAGTACTGCCATTAGAAAATTCTGAAGTGGAATCCGGTAGTACAGCGGTGGATGACAAAATTGGAACGGAAGTAACAATTCCCGCAACAAATGAGGACGGCTCCAACAATTGCGTACAATCTTTTGACTCTGAAACGGATGGCCCAAAAACCACAGTGCCATCAATGCTAACAACGGTTGAGTCACCAGACGTCAAAGTATTTGATGATGTAGGCATGGTTTCAAATTCAGGGAAAAGGGGTAAGCACTTTCCTATAATTACTATAATTGTCAAAATGCGACATAACGATATTTCTGTTACAGAAAATCCTGAAGTGATTAAGAATCTTGAAAATAATACGCCAGCAAATGCTGAGGAATCCAAAACTCCACAATTCGGCGGCACAACAGGCGCTCTAACCTTACTTTCCGAATATCCTTCAGTTCAACTGCCCGAGAAAAGTCCAGAAGATTCTTCAGAACAATTGGAAATTACTGGCTCTCCTGAGACTCCAGAATGTGAATTATTAGAAAAACCAGCAATAGATTTATCTGCGGAATACGCTGAAGGGCCAGAAGCAAAAATTATTTCTATAGAAATTTTGCTTCCTGAATCCACAGAAGTAACCACCTCACAAAATGTTGAGGTAAAATCCGGAAACAAACCAGCAGATGTGACTAGGACTGGACTGGAACCGGAAGTACAGATTTTCCAAGAACAGGTGGACGATGTCAACAATTACGTGGAATGTATTACCTCTGAAACTGAGGAATCTTTGCTAGAAACGGGTGAGTCACAAGACGTCAAAGTCTATGAGGCTTTGGAAATAATTTCAAATTCAGAGGCCATGATTCAGCCGTTTCCGATAATTACCACAACGCTGCACGACGATCTTCCCGACCTTGAAATTGAACAAATTATTACAAAGGAGCCTGAAGTAGTCGAGAACCTTGAAAAGAATTTGAGTTCAGAGGCAGACAAATCTACAGTAGTAAATCCTGCTGAAGTCGAAATCCCACAATGTGACGGCGAAGCAGACTCGCAGACTTTGACTTGTGAGCCTTTGCTGGACCAACTACCCAAGGAAAGTCCAAGAGATCATTCGGAACAACTGGAAATTGCTATACAGCCAGAAATTCCAGTGTCCGATTTATTAGAAGAACCTGCAACAGAATCATCTGCGACATCCACCAAAGATTCAGAACCACAAATTATTCTCCAAGAAGATAACCTACCAGGCTCGGCAGAAGTATCAGAACATTTTGAACTGGGTTCCGTAAGCAAAGAAGCCGATCTCAAAATTGGAGAAGAGACACGACAAGATGAAGCGGAAGTGCTAATTTACCCTCCACAGGAAGATGACCCCAACAATATTGAAAAATGTTTAACTTCTGAGAAAGATGCCGCGAAGGACTCGGAAGAACCAATTTCAAATTCAGAGACCACGGCAGAACAGATCCCTGTAATTAACGCAATAAAATCAGAAGATCTTCCTGGGCCTGAAGTTGAAAATATTGTGACTGAACAGCCTGAAGTAGTTACGAATCCTGAAGAGAATTTGAGTCTAGGGGTAGAAGAAAGAACTACAGAAAAAACTTCTGCAGAATCCAAAATCCCACATAATGGCGGCACATCAGCAGACATGCAAACATTGATTTGTGAAAACCCAACAGACCAAAGCGAGCAATTGGAAATTACTGGGTTTCCCGGGATTCCAGAATCTGAATTATTAGAAAAACCTACAATTGATTTACCCGGTGTATCCACAGAAGTTGAAACCGAGCAGAAAATCAGTACAGGTAATACAAATGCACTTCTAATTCCCGAGAGTATGGCCAGTGATAATGCGGAACTCCTTGAATTGGAAGATTTAGGACTGGAGCCCCTACGCGCAATAACACAATTCCTAATCGAACAAGACATTCTAAATCCGGGAATGGAAACGCCAAAACTTCCAGAAGGGAATGAATCGGAGAATGTTGACGACGCGCCAATTATTCCATCTGACTCGCTTGACTCAGACTACGGCGGCAACATGCCATTTGGAATTCAAGAAATAGCTTCAAATTTTCTCAGCAGTGCATCTGAATTCTTTTTTGATACATTTGGAACGGATTTAACGGGTGAGTCACAAGACGATGAAGTCCACGAACCTGAAGTTCAAATTGCAGTTCCAGGGAACCAAGCTCCTCAGTTTGCTGAATTAATGAAAACACCCGATGACAGTCAGGATTCTGGAGCTGATGAAAATGATGCAGGTGCAGAGAAGAAAAGTCCCCAAATTTCCGAATTAGCAAGACAATTAGACGATGTGGATCCTGAAAGATTGGATTCTGAAGTTGGCACAAATTCTGCGGAAATTTCCGAAACTGAAGGTGAAAGTTATCAGATCACAACTTCACCTGAACCGGAACCTGAATTATTACCTTATCACGGAGGCCAGAATGATATCGTGGCGACAGTCAATGCTTCCATGCAAAGCTCTGGTGCAGACTTTACTAAATTAGCCACTGAATATATGGATGCACTGTCGAATGCATCGGACATCCAAGCAGAGGCACAGAATGCCGCGTCGAAGTCAGTGTCTAGAGCATCTTCTATTGTTGGCTCAGATGTCGAATATCGTTCTGTGGACATTCGCCCTAAAGTAGAATTGTATCCACTTGCGCTAGAGATAATGGCAACGGCTACAAATTCTGAAGCAGGGACCAGTGGACGACCTCCGAAAGTCACAAAGTCAAGAAGCCGCAATTCCAAATTTGCAAATGATATCCTGTTTTATTGCTTTGATTGTCTCATCGCAAAACTGAATCATTTGCCCATGCCACGCGGATTGAACGTGCCCATCGAGCCAGTGTAAATTCAACAACAACATTGATTATTGCAAATTTGGAACGATTTGGTAATATTTGATAAAATATATTTTGTATCAGATCTCTATTTGTAAAATGGACCAAAGGAGCGGACTACAACTTGAGGGGTTGTATTGGGTCCTTCCATCAATACCCTCTTCGAGAAGGGTTGCAAAAATTTGCAATTGCAAGGTGTTCAATGTTGTTTTTCTGATTATAGTGACTTTAAGTTAAATTTAGTTCAGATTTAATAAAATCATTTTCCAATTTAGTGCAACGAACGACTCTCGCTTCCCTCCGATTGTATTTGAAGAACTTAAGCGTCTCCGTGTTACAGTGAGCATGATTCGAAATTTTGAAAGTGCGGCTCATTATTTGGACTGGGATCTTGGGATTCATGGAATTTATGCATACTTTACGGATAATAGAGGCAAACGTACAACCTCATCTATTCTGCCAGAAATTATAGTCATGAAAGGTAAACAAACAAGGAACTACAATTTTGTTCTGGTGTTTGAGAATTATAATCCACCTTTTCTAATATTCCGTCCGTTGCATTCTTTCCAGGTTGGACAAAATTGGAAGCAGTTGAGGAGCTAATTAGAAAAACTGGATATCCTGGTAAAGTCACAACGGATACTTTCAAATTGCATCGGTTTCAAACGGAGGAGTTCAGCGTGACCTACAAAGACTACAAGTTCAACCGAAAATACCAAACAAAGTCTAAAGCTCACACTTAACTGTACAAAATATCATTTAGCCACGGTCACGCCAAGCGTCTGTTGCAATATAGACGAACCCCGAACTTGTAAACCAGATTCAAATGTGAAAATAATGATTAAATCGTGTTTAAAAGAATTATATTGAATACAGAACATAGAACGTACTTTAATTTGTCATGATTTCTGATAACGCAATAATGGCAAAAGTATTATTATTGGATCAAATGCCCGATACGAAATCGGCAACAGACTTGCCCTTCAATTTTCTAATTTTGAATTAATTTGAGTCACTAATTTGGTTTGAATATGAATAGAAAAAGCTGGCGAAAGTTGAAGCGGAGGATTACTGAATGGATCTCAGAAGGGATGGAGAAGTTGCCTGAGGTTGGGCCTAATGGTTTGGATGCGATGCGGTTCCCCCGGGGAAATGGCCATACCCATTCTTACCAATTCGGTCCAAGGTGCCGATTTTTTCGTCAGAAAAAATTCAAGACACTCGTGAGTTTCACATTTCAACTTTTAAATTCTAAACAATTGTTATCAAGTTACTAATTCGTATTTGTGTCCATTTAGGACAGATTTATCGGCGCCCACGAGGACTCGTGGCTCGCTAAGATGGCAAGTAAATTCGGAGGATTTCCGAATCTTTTGAGACTTGAGCCCAAGCCAGAAGGCTTGGAACAGGAAGCAGCAGAACTGACACCACTCGTTGTGCCGACGATGATGGTTTCCGCTGAAGGACATGTAAGTTGTAAACTCAACAATGAATTAGACAAGACGAGCTCAATTACACATTTTAATGAAAAACTTTTTTCTAGGTGACCAAGAATGTGGACAAAACCCAAGAGATGATGGAGACTGAGGGCAGCATGGAAATGGTCGACCAGAAGACTCTTTTCGATGACATGCTGGCCCCTCCACAACTGGATTCCCAAGCATCGGCTGATGCTTGGTTGAAAATGACTTACCCAAATGCTGACGAGGAAGGAACTACAAATTAATGAAGATGAGGATGATAAGCGGGTCTTCGTCTTGGATGAGGAGTCAATTGAAAGCGGCACTGGAGGCAAAGGAGGGATTTCCACATCTCCAACTTCATTGACTTCTCAAGAACGTGGCCCGCTAGTGGCAATTAAACGGGATATGAATATCCCTACGGAACATTATAAACCAAGAATCAAATTGTCCAGAATGGGGTCAAGTGTTTTCCCCTGGACAAAAAATTATATGGGATCAGGTGTTGCATTGTTGGGAGTGGGTCCAGGATTGGGACGTGATCCCCACCTCTCAAAGTTGGACTCATGTCCCGCATAGCAAAATAAGTAACAGCAACGTTGTGCAACAAGTGCAAAATTCTCTCACAAACGTCGACGCAACGTCCCTGACACCCTTAATGGCCGCCCTAATAACGTTTCAGAAAGTTTGGTGGCGATGAAACGTTGTTGGAACGAGCATGCAACATTCTTTGCGCGCAATGTCACCAAAACGTTTCGTCGTGACCCTTTTTGCCTTGAAACGTTTCGCAACGATGTTACCTTTATTTCCCCTTTCTGTGACGTTTCATTAGGTTTCAATGCTATGCGGGGTGGACCGGTGTATCGTCTGATTGGCATTGGAAACAGCAAGAAAGATGGATTTAAAAACATGGCAGGGGAAATCAAATCCCAATTTAACTGGAAACCATGTTTCCCGAAGATGGAATTTCTATTTGACCCCGACCCGGAGGTCTAATATTGCAAAGTAATTTTACCGGTTGCACTCAACGTAGAACAATGGACGATTTTTAATCTAAACGAAATCAAAAGGCATAAAATGAAAATGCGAATTGATAAATTGTACTGCTTAACCGGGCCTGAACGAAATGTCAAGAACAAAGCTTATGAAATAAAATATATGAAAAGGACATTGTGTATTGAATTAAAGTAGCAATATTTACATTTAGAATTGCTGAGGATTTTTAGCAGTATAGTATGCATTCCAACTCCTAATTAAGTAACACCAATTGGCCAATTAGCGCGAATGTGCGAAATACAAATTAGTCATAGAATAACCATAGTATTTTCAATCCATGCCAACTCGGGAAACCACCACCGGGAAAATCCTTGGCCCGAAAAGTAAAAGAGTTCCATCATTCATTATTCGTATTCGAATTATGTGTGCCTGTCATTCTGCCTGTCCGATTTGTTTTGTACCAAATGTTTATTTCAAGCGCTTAATTAATTAACGTTAAGTCAAAATGTATCACGATTTGATCCTCGCATTAAATGGAATCTGCGGAGACGTCTTTTATTTGGATGGGCTTGAGGATATAAAGGTATTATCAGTGTAGTATAATAATATTTATTTGTTTTTAAATTCATAACTGCTTAACTGCTTTGATTTATGTCAAGAATGCTGATTTGCTAGATTCTTGTCTTTTTGATTACCCGAAAATTTTAGGTGCGCATGGACATTCAGATTCCAATGTTTCATTCAGCAGATCTTCTTGTTATAAATGACATTTTGGAGATTGCATCCTTGTATAAAGTTTTAAATGATTTCTTGGAAACTCGACAGAACATAAGTAAGTCAAAGTTTTATGTTGCAAGTTTTAGTAGACGCCATTTAATAAGACCGACAACAATCAAGAAATTCATGTCGTCAGCAAATGGAGCAAAATAGAACAAGTTTGACTAATCTAAAGTGTGTGATTTGATTTTAGGCTTTGATTTGAAGGGGTCGGTTGAGCCAAGTGGGATTTATGTGAGTGCTCTTTGCAATGGAATTCGAGAAATTGTAGATGAATATATTGATGTTGTGGCTCAACTGGAGATGGAAATAGTTGAGGACCCTCATGTGACATTGAACCACATTAGGGTTCAACTGGAACCGTACAGAGGCGTTTTTCGGTGTTTGAAAAAACTTACTACTACGGTACGGTTAATAAATATTTGAAGAAAGTTATGACATTTAACATGTGTATTTTACATAGGTGAAGAGACAACAGAAAAGTTCTGCTGTGATTATGGAGCTCGTTAAAGCAGAGTACGATGAAAACGTTCACTTGCAAGACTCACTGCAAAAGTAAGTAAATTGTGTGTAAAGTTGCTGAAATGCATCATCTATTAACATGAAAACATTGTGACGTTTGCTTGATTGTCAGGTTGATCCCTTGGATGAATCGTTCTTTTTATCGGCACATTATCAATTGGGTTGTTTATGGAACTCTTGCTGATCCATTTGAGGAGTTTTTCATTCAGAAACGAAAATGTGATTCAGATACGACAGACGGGATCTTCGACCTTGGGCGTCGCAGAATGGGAAAAAAGTTGGCACAGAAATATAAGACTTCTCAGCACTTGGCGGATTATTCATTAGTTCCTACCTATTTGAATAATTCATTAATTGAGAGAATTCTGTTCATTGGGGACTCGGTTGCCATTTTGGAAAGCTCAGAAAGTAAGTCTACCGGTCACAATTCAATTCAATTTAATATAATTTTCATTTCAAAATTTGTAGAGACGAAAACCATTCTATTGTCGAAGCAGAAGGGTTTCTTTGAGAGATTGAAGGATTTGCCAGTAGACACGTTTCGTACCGAAGATCTTTGTGAGGCTATGGAAGAGTTGTCAGTGTCGATTGGAAAGGTAATATCTTTTCAATTATATTACACTTGTCTAATTCTAACATTTAATCCCAAATTAGGATTTGCATCAAGTAGTTGTAGCAGATGCTGACCTGGCCAAACATGTTGGTATTATAAAGGATTTCTACTTAACTGGAAGAGGCGAACTATTTCACGATTTTCTAGCAAGCCTAATACAAAATTCCGATGCCCGGATGCGCTCTAGTAAAATTGGTAGAGTACTTAATGCACTGTATCAATTTTAGGTTGAAGTTATAAATGTATTTAGACAAAGCGAATTATGTCTAGATCTCACCAGCATTTTCACGCTTTCTGCTACTAGAGTTCAACTCCCAGAAGATATTCTACAAAGAATTGAGATCAAGTTTTCAACAGGTAATTACGATAATCACAGCAATCACACCCTCTATTTAGTGTTTACTGTATTTGCCCAGATTTATTGATACCAACATTTTTATTGTTAAGAACCCGGTCAGAAGGAGTCGCTGGACGTTTACGTTTCCAACATCATTATTCTGTTGGAACTTGACTGGCCACTTCAAATTATTTTCAACGAAGAAGTTATAAAGGAATACAACAAATTATTTGGATTTCTTCTTCAAGTCCGTCTAATTCAACTTGGACTAAATTCCATTTGGGTCAGCACAAAGAAAGTCTTCCGTTTCCCTGTGCCGAAAGGACCAGCGCAATTAAGAATTATCATGAGTTACTTCATCGACCACTTGCAACATTACCTACAGGTTTGGCATTTAAACGAATAAGTGTACTTGTACTTGTCCGCTATCACTTTAGATTTCTATTGCTGTACCTCTTAGGCTGATGTCTTGGAAAGCCAATATTCGATATTTAAAGCTGAGCTGGACAAAAGTGAAAATTTTGAGCAGATTCGGGCGTCACATCAAATCTTCTTGAAAAATATATTGTTTCAATCATTCCTAAACGAAAAAAGAGTAAGACAATCCAAGCTCATTTGTATGCATATCTTTAGATTAACAAGGAATATTTGATATTTCAGGTGTACCACTTTCTAAAAGAATTGATCAAGGTATGCAATGAATTCGTCAAGTTTATGCGAGCACACATAGCTGAATGTGAATTGAAGGATCTACCAATCAATGAAGGAATTACGGAAGAGATTCTTAGGTTTAGCTCAGAATTCAAGAGAACAATGGAACTCTTGTTGAATCTCCTGAAGGGTTTAGCTGCTAACCCACACAGTGGAAACAGCTTGAAACAGTTTCTCCTATTATTGGATTTCAATTCCTACTTCTCTAAAATCTTAGAATTGTAATTTTATATATAATACACTTATTGTGAACGCGAGCTTTATGTTCAGTAAAGTAGACAACTTGTATTTTGTAGTTTGTGTTCTAAACCCATTTGCTTTGTTGTCAAATAAAATTTGATAATGACTATATGATAATGGACAACAGGCATGTCAATTTATTTATTGGTTTATAAAGTGTTGCTTCTTTTTTAGAACAATTTTTTTTAAAATATCCGAAATTCCCTTCTGTTTCGTCTCCGTTCTATCCGACAAGGAACCATAAAATTTGAGCGCGGGCTGCTCCTCTGATCCTTTGAACATAAATTTTTCTCAAGTGCATGCACGAAATTAAGCCAGACCAGAGCACAAGTAAGTGGTGAACAAATTTTCGGGGTCTAGTTTCTGTACTATTGCCACAGGTAAGAACATTTTTTAACTGCATTTCTTGAAATGGTTAAAAATTTTGGTCTGGAATTGGTATCAGCTGGTCAGTTCCGCAAGTAATGCACACATTAGCAATGTGTGATTTACATGAAACTGACAATTTAATGCAAATTTACCCTCGCGCACAGTCGTATAAACTATAAACTGTGGCATGTTGAACTATTAATTTTACTGTGCGTTTCTAACTTTTAAATACGTCTACTAGTAGTGGAACTTGTTTGAGAAATTCTGGACACACTTCTGACAGTCTTGATTCGAGAAGTGCAACCTAATTTGTTAATTTAACTCAGCTTTTAAATTAATAAATTAATATATAATTCGCCTTTCAGATATAACTTTCTGCCTGTGCTTTTGCGTGCTTTATTCGGAATTCGGAAACCTGATGTGGTCCGAAAATAGGCTGTGAACCAATTGACTTACAAAACCGATGAGTTTGATCAATACAAGATTAAGGAGTACTTGCCTCACGGAAACTATCTGGATGAGTGGAAGTCACCTTTTGAATAACCTTCGTGCTTAATAGAGATATCTCCTATTCATCATAATCATTAACTCTCGCGGTGCTGTGCCTTGTGTTTGAAACAAAATTTACATCACATTCCAGTTTGAAGTCCAGTCGACGAGATCTCATCTTTAGTCAATCCGTGCTCACCTTCAACGGCAAGTAATTCTGAGGAATCCATCAACAATATAAATTCAAGATGACAGAACTAGCTGCAATTTCTGCAGTTTGCTTAAATCAATTTGCTCTGGATTTTGAGGGCAACCGCAAACGGATATTGAAAAGCATTCAAATTGCAAAGGATCAAAGTTCTCGCTATCGAAGTGGCCCTGAACTGGAGATTTGCGGTTATGATTGTGAAGGTAAAATATATAATTTCAAACAATTTTTAATTTTTTCTTAAACGTAATTGGAATGTTTAATTTGTAAAGATCATTTCTTTGAAACTGACACATCACTGCATTGCTGGCAGGTCCTACTTGAATTATTAAAGGATGAAACATGTCAAGGGATTATTGTAGATGTCGGAATGCCTGTGGTTCACAATGGGATTACATACAATTGCCGTGTTATACTTCTGAACTCGTAATTCATACATAGATTAATCACTTCAGTGGGCATTTTATTTTATTCTTGTTTTCCAAATTCCAAAAACAGGAAAATACTCCTTATTCGACCCAAGCTAGTAATGTGTGATGACGGTAACTACAGGGTAATTAATATAATCCATTTCACTCTGTCATAATCACCTACTTTATGCACAAGAAATTACGTTGTATTTGTCATTGTCTAGGAGTCCCGCTGGTTTACTGCATGGACAAAGGTCTGAGCCATTCTAAGAAATTGTAACCGTTTATTTCGCATTTTAATACTTTAAACATGTTCACAGAGGAGCTATGTAGAAGACTACCACCTTCCGAGGGAAGTTTCTTGTTTCACTGGGCAAAAAACTGTGCCGATCGGTGATGCCCTTCTTGCCCTCAATGACACTACCATTGGGTATGAAATTTGTGAAGAATTATGGACACCGAGAAGTACTCACATTGACCAGAGTTTGGCCGGAGCTGAAATCATTCTCAACGCGTCTGGGTCCCATGCAGAAATCCGGAAGGCTTCTTATGTGATGGAAATGGTTAAAACAGCCAGTGCAAAGTGTGGTATTTTGTACCTGTTCAGTAATTTGAGGGGTTGTGGAGGAGAACGTGTTTATTTTAATGGGTGTGCCCTTTCTGTACTGAATGGAAAAACACTGCAGTTGGGTGAACAATATTCCTTAATGGATGTTGTAAGTTGTCAACTTATTATCAGTGTTTTATTCCGGAGGACTTCAGAGGCTTGCTCTTCAATTTCTTGCAGGAAGTGCTGACAGCAATCGTGGACTTGAATACAATAAGGGAATACAAGACATCAATTCGGAGCCGATCATTAATTGGAGATGCAACTCCAGCTTACAAGAGGATTTATGTCGACTGGTCAATTCGTCCAGTGAAGAGAAAAGGATTCAAGATTCATCCAACCAAGGACATCGAGAAGGAAGAATTTTGCTGTGCGGAGGAGGAAATTGGAAAGGGTCCTGCCCTTTGGCTTTGGGATTATTTGAGGAGATCACCAGCTTCAGGATTTTTCCTTCCACTTTCCGGAGGAGTAGACTCCTCCTCTGTTGCGATTATAGTATATTCAATGTGCAGCTTAATTGTTGATTTCATTTCAACAATGCATGACGGATATGAGGTAGTGGTGGAGGACTTGCGAAGGGTTAGATTTTAAAAAACTACTGCTTTAGAATGTAGTTATCCTTATTATCACTTTTATTGAATGGGTTTGTTTTTGTTTGTACAGGTTCTAAAAGATGAGACCTATTTGCCCACAAGTGCAAAGTCACTGTGTGGGAAGCTCCTTACCACATGTTACATGGGTAGTGAGAATTCCTCCACTGAAACCAGAGAAAGAGCTAAAAATTTAGCAGAATCGATTGGCAGGTAATAACCAAGGCGAAAAGTATTGCTATTTTAGTGTTAATCTATTCTACTATTGCAGTTGCCATTCTGCAATTGATATATCATCAGCTGTCTCAGCATTTCTGGAAGAGGCCTCGAAAAACCTTGGGATGAGTCCCCAATTTTCAGGAACCAAATCAGAGAATTTAGCCTTACAAAACATTCAAGCTCGTAGCAGAATGGTGTATGCGTATCTTCTGGCTCAACTGAAGCTGTGGTCCAAGAATTCGAACGGGTAAATATCTATTTTGACTTCCCTAAAGCACAATACAAAACAATGCGCTCATCACTTCTCTAGATTTTTGCTTGTACTGGGGACATCAAATGTTGACGAGGCAATACGCGGCTACTTCACAAAATACGACTGTTCTTCTGCAGATTTAAATCCAATTGGTGGTATTTCTAAGATGGATTTGAAAAGCTTCATTTTATACACCGCAGAGAAGTCAGTTATATCACACTTTTTTTTAACTACGCACTAAATCAACCAACCCATTTTCTGTTGTTTTATATCTAGGTTCAAGTTGGAAGCAGTTGCTGATATTGTGAGAGCACCTCCAACAGCAGAGCTTCAACCTCTCTCAACAAACCAGACAGATGAAAACGATATGGGAATGACATATGAGGAATTATCCACTTTTGGGTATCTTCGTAAGATAGGAAAATGTGGTCCGTTTTCAATGGTGGCACGTCTTCTCCACTTATGGGATGATAGACACGAACCAAGTGAAATTGCACGAAAAGTTAAACATTTTTATGTTTCCTACGCAGCCAACCGGTAAGCACATCTGATTTACTTGTGGCAATTCAGTTTTAAAATGACAAGTCCTCAATGTAAATTTTTTACTGGCTAGACACAAAATGACAACTTTGACACCGGCTTGCCATATGGAAAATTATAGTCCAGAAGACCATCGCTTTGATCTTCGCCCTGTCTTTTACCCGTTAGATTTCACTTGGCAGTTCCGGAAAATCGATGAATTGGTAAGATTGCAAGAAACGTTGCCTTTAGCGCGCTATTGTTAGTTAATTGGTTAGTCAACACTAATTTTAATTCGTGCCGTTTGCATCCTGACAAGATTCTTAACTTCGCTGCCATATACGCAAGCTCATTAAAAGTTAGCCGTTCATTTAGCATATATATTTCTCAAGTTACTTGAGTATTTAACTGCCATTGTGTGAAATAGTCAAATTATGTAAGATTTAGCCGGGATCTTATTGATGTTTTGCTTCCGCAGATCAAACGTGTACAAAATGATGGCGATGATATATGTGAAGTTGACTAGCACGGGCCATGAGCAATCCACTCCAGAAATCCAATTTGGCAGTCAAATCAAGTCAACACAGGAGCAGACGGGATGAGTAGTTTTATTGTGATTAGTCCCAGAGTCAAATTTATATTTTATTTTAACTGTTTTATAGAATATATTAAGCATATGGTGGTATTAGTGTACTGCAAAATCAACCGAAGGTGCTAAAATACATTAATCTTTGTCCGGGAAATCGAATCTTCTTTTGTTTTCGGTCATATGGAATCAGAGTTTTATGGCTAACCAGAACCACTAATCCCGGCGTCTTTTTTTGTCAATTTTATCTAAAGCGTCCAAACATAATTTTATCATGGCCAGGGCCAGGCCCTTTATCCCTCCTTTCGAAATTAGGACGGTCATGTCGAATTTCATTAAACTCTGGCTGCCATATCTTCTGAACTTGATGGGGATCCGGTGATTTGTGATTGGTTGCATGAAATGCTGCCGGTTTAACACTTACTTCTTGGAAATTAGGTTGTCCCTCATTATACCCAAACTGCGGAGCAGAAGAATATTCATCGTACTCACCATCATCATGCTTTGAAGGTTTCCGAGGTTGCTCGAAGTTGTGATTCTCATCAATTTGGTATGAACTGTCTTGTTTGTAGTGAGCCTTTTGAGGGTTTCCGTAATTCTCTGGATGATATTTGTGATCCTGGTTGCTTTCGTATAAACTACCATGTTCATAATGCTCGTGCTCGTCATTGAATTGTGGTTTCTTTAAAAATCTTCGTTCGTCTTCGGAGTATTTTTGAGAATAGTCAAAATCTTGTTTGCTGAGGGGAGGAAGAGTTAAATCTCTGAATTGTCGAGGTATATCGACAAGCTTGGGACGCCATTCATTTGGGTCTTCGTATCTGTATGGTTCACCTTCGAATTCTGGTGAATTGTGTGGCTCCTCTGATTCGTCTTTATACTGCCTGGGCTTTTCTTTGAATTTATAATCATCGTGTTCTTCATAGTTTGGAATGTATTCATTAGAATCTCTCTGCCGCTTGGTGTCCTCGTATGATTTGTACATGTTGCGGCTGTGGAATTTAAATGATTGTTTGCCAATCTGACTGAAACCTGGTGGTCCATGCGGATACAATGTGTAATCCGAGGGCCCTGGACCCTCAAGTCTCGGAACCCCGCTCACATCGTGGTAATTTATACTTGTGACTTCGTTATACCTTACTCTGTCTGAGAAACTAGGATTCCTGCTGACTGTCGCCGCCTCATTTTCGGGGTATACTTTCGACATTTGTTGATGCTCTAATTTAATCCTCGGCGGAGCACTCAATAATCGCTTTCCCCTGTTCCATTCATTTTGAATGGAGTAGCCGGGCTCGAATGAAGGTTCATAATGGCTCTCCAAATAGTCCCAACCTCCCGACTGCAATTGCGTCGTAGTCGGTTTTGCCCGAGTGACCCAACCATCGTATTTCTCATTATCGTCATCGTTGTAATACTGCGAGGAAATCCCGTTGTCGTAGTCTTTGTGTTGCTTCGGGCTATCATGGTGTCTTGGCTCTTGGCTTTGTGCCAACGGATGAGCAGGGTAAACGGAGAGGTGGTTCTCTGATTGGGGCAGGTAGCCGATGCTGGGCTGGTATTCAATATCACTAGGATAACCACCACCACTTGCATAACCACCACCACTTGCATAACCACCACCACTTGCATAACCACCACCACTTGCATAACCACCGCCACTTGGGTAGCCACTACCACCCGGGTATCCACCTCCTCCCGGATTTGCCACTACTGGTGGTAATATTGGGAATGACTCATTTTTGGCTTTCTCAGAATTTGCACCAGGCAAAATGGCTGCTTCGGTGTCATTTGTTTTGTTGCCGCCAGAGGCTTCGCCTTTTACGGACGGTCTTAGTGGTTCCACTGAGAGTGGTGGAGGTGGTTGGGGTGGTAAATACGCACTACTCGTACCATTGTAACCACCTGGCAGAATTTGCTCTTCCATTTCCGTAGGAGGTGTTGTTGGCGGCAAGTAACCGGGAGCTGGTGTTTGACCACCGGGCAGGACGACTTCTTCCGTTTCCGCTCCTACGGTGGTTATAATTTCCGTAGTGGTTGGAACTGTGGTGGGCATCATTGTTGTTGTTGTCGGCATTTTGGTGTTAGGGGTTTGGCTACCTGGTAGAACAATCTCTTCCGACTCTGGAGCCATGGTTGTCGTTGGCTCGGTTGGTAAATACCTATTGTTCAAAGGCGGTAAATATTCCCAGGAGGGCTTGGTAGGCTTTGGATACGAATAGCCACGTCCAGGTGGATAGCCAAGTTTAGGTTTCGGATATAAGTAGCCGCCACCCTCACCTCGAGGTGGGTAGCCCGGATGTCGGATGTAATGGATCCTGGGTGGCGGTTGACCGCGCTTTACAACCACGTAAATCGCGGCTTCCTCCTCTTGATTTGGCCAATGGGAATTGTGGATGGGAACCCTGCTCCATCCAAAAGGCCCATGTTCTTCATGCTCATGGAAATTTTGGTCATGATCACCTTCATCGGGTAATTCACCTTCAGCTTGGACGTCATCATAGTCCGAATCTGGTTCTGGGGCTTTAGTTGGGAACCGGGCGAGGTGTAGGTGTGGCAAACGGCGGTGGCTGGATCGTCGTGTACGGAATTTTTATTGGTTTTTTTGGTTTGGTTGCAACTGAGTTTATCCCATCATAATCGATGAGGTCTTCTTCCCCCTGGATTGCAGGAAAATTTGGGGGCAGCGGTTTTTCAATTTCCATGTGAATCTGAGGCAATTTGTCCATCATGGACTGATTTGGGGAGGCAGGAACTTTTGGCTTCGTCGCAGTTGGCTCAATTCCGTCGTAGTCGATGAAGTCGTCTTGCCCAGGGAAATTTGGTGATGCTGGAATTGGCGAATCGATCCGATTTTTTGGGGGTGTGTGTACTGCCGGTCGTGAAGAATTTAATTCAGGTTTGGATTGGCGTGCCAAGCGAAGGCCTGCGTTGGGCATAGGCGTTCCATGGAGTTGTTCGTCTTGGTGGTGATATCGCGAAGAAATGTCCTGTTCGACTGGATTGTGGGATCCAGTCGTGTTTTTCAATTCCAACTTAACGGAGTAGCTGACGATTGTGGAAAATTCGACCTCCTGCGCTTTGCTGCCATTTATTGGCTTGTGTTTTCCAAGAATTAATGTGGAATTCAGAACAGGTTTTGTTAGGTGAGAGTGAACTTGAATGTCAGGGACGGTTTCTGAATCAGCGGTAGTTATCATTGGGATTGTTGTAGTAGGAAGGAAATGTTGAAGGACGTTTGTGGCACCGGGAAGGATGGCAGATGAGAAGACGACGATGCAGCATGTTAATATCTGGATAATTGCAATAAAATCTGAGTATAATCAATTATCTTACATATAACCTGCTCAACGAACATGTGTATTTTAGTAATTAAGCATTAATACAACTGACTCTAAAACTCACCGTTAAAATTTTCATTTTGTGTTGAGCACAGGTACTGCAGGACGCGCCTGTTCAGAGATCTTATTAAGAAGTTTGTCTTTTTAAATCACAAAGCACCTTCCACTCTTAAGTATAGTCTACTCCTTCACTCGCACTGTTCAACTAACTGATAAAATCCTGAGGTTTACGAATCAAACGAATCGGCTTAATAGTTGCTTAATAAAATACAACTTAATGGTTACCTCATCCAAAAACACGTGCATAAATTTCATTCTTACTTTCATTCGGCTGAATAAATTTCACGACGGAGAGCAGTCAAGAAATTAACAACGACTTGCAGTAAGGAAGATCGTCGCTTTGATCTTCGCCCTGTCGTCTGAGCGTCGATCTTTGTGCGCCTTAGATTGGAAGATCGATGAATTAGTATCGCTGCCACCAGTAAGAATATGTATTAGTTTTATTACTAATGTGCAATACACGTTTAAATTGAAAGACACGACTTGCAGAGCTGTAGTATGTAGTAACTTAAAAGTTAAAACCCACTTTCTTATTTAAAATCGTGTCGTTTGCATCCCCGCCTGTTCTTTACTTCGCAATGATACAAAGTGATACATGAGCTAATCTAAAGTTAACGGTTTATTTTAACATATTTATTTCTGAAGCTACTTCCGTGGTTTTTAAACGCTGACGTAATGCCATTTTATGAAATAGCCAAATTACGTAAGATCTAGCTGGTCTCTTATTCACGTTTCGTTTCCGCAGATCAACCGTGTGTACAAATTGATGGTGATGATGATACAGTAAATTATGTAGTACGGGCCAGGAGCACAATATCCATACCAAAATCAGAAAACCAATGCGAAAAAATTAGATAATGGCAACACAATACACAAGAGCAAACAAGCAGAGTAAGTTCGGATGGTTTTAATGCTATTAAGAGCAAAATTTATATTTTCGTTTATACCTGCGTTGAACAGTATGAGCATGTGGATGCACAGTATGACTAATGTTTTCATCCTGCAATATCAAACAAAGGTGCTGAAATATATCACTGCTTGTTACGCAATTGAGTGGAAATGATTTCGTTTTTATTCAAAATAACAAAATGCTAATACACACAGTTCACAAATAATACACAAATTCTTTTTGATTGATTTTGAATACACACAGTTGAGCTGTTATATACAAACAATATACAAAATTAACTCAAAATAAAAACCAAAATTCCGATGCGAAATAATACAATTCGTAATCAATTAAGAAAATATCAAGTCTAACTTGGCTTCGGATAATCTTTCATAGTAGAATTTATATTTTCTGAGACTTCTCTTCACAGTGCAAAACGAAGAGCGTCGTACAGGAGTGAGCTGGAATTTTAAAAAATGCGGATTACGACATATTGCGATGTGCAAAATTCGAGTGTGCATCTGAAATATGTAAATAAGTTATTTACTCACTTAAATTTTGCATCACTATTTCCATCGCTTAAATCCGTGATTTGAGAATTTCCGGCTCCCCAAGCTGTGCTTGGAAATAAAACATTTTCGTTGTATTTTAGAGGAGACGCCTTTTCAACGTCAAATACTGATTGAATGTAATTTGTTCTTTGTGAGTCTGGTGAAGCCTGTGGTGGATCCCCGATCGCTTGTTGACTGCCGTATTTTGATGGAATAAATCCATGTGCATTAAAATCAGGATTAGTTCCAAGTGGTGGAGGTACGAAATGGCTGACATCAATTTCCAAATTGGGATCCGGTTCTTGAGATGATCTATAATCAATTGGTGCTGGGACTATTGGTGTCCAGCCCTGTGAATCAGGACTACGTGTGAATTCCTCCAAATAATTCCTTGGAGGAGCATTATAATTGGGAGAATTGATCAAGGCCTGTTCTTTGTTCTTGTCGTAATGACTACGGCGTGCAATGGGACCTTGCAGCTGACCTCCTGAACCAGAATAAGGTTCTAATAGAGAATTGGGTTGAAATCTTGGAGCAGGAGGGAAATTTGGAACTTCTGAGGATAATTGTTTTGGACTAGGGGGATGGAGGCGAATTGGATCTACTGTGTAAATTCCAGTGTCAGATTTGGTTGACTTATCTAAATCTAAGTTTGGGGAAATTCCCAGTTTACTGCTGTATTCGTGGTGCGGGTGGCGGGGTTCACGAGGATAATCGCGTAGATGACCTTCGAAAGGCAGAGAATCTTTCTGACCATTATGAATATCATGCTCATCTGTCCTTGGCTCGTATTTTGAACGGGGCTGATAATCTTCATTCTGGTACTTTGGTTCGCGTTCCCGTTCGGATACATAACGTGGGCGAGGAGGATATTCATCGTCATTTTCATCATGTCTTTGCGGATGACGGCGTTCAGGGTCGTATTGATCTTCATTATTCTCGTATTGCGGAGGAGGAGGATAATTATCATATTCATCGTCATCATGTTTTGAGGGTTTTCGAATATCTTCATAGTTTTCTGCACGATTTTTGTGATCACGGTTATTTTCGTATGAACTGCCATGTTCGTAATGTTTTTCTCTGTCATCTTCATAGTTATTCGCATGATTTTTGTGATCCTCATTATTTTCGTATGAACTGCCGTGCTCGTAGTGAGATTTTTGAAGATTTTTATAATTGTTTGCATAATGTTTGTGATCCAAATTGCTTTCGTATAAACTGCCATGTTCATAATGCTCCTGCTCGTCATTATATCGTGGTTTCTCTAAAAATTCGCGTTCGCTTTCTGGATATTTGTGAGGAGGATCGTCAAAATCCTCTTCATTGCGGGGAGGGCGTGGTTCATCTCTGAATTGTCTAGGTTTCTCAACAAACTTGGGACGCCTCTCATTTGGATCTTCGTATTTGTATGGTTCATTTTCGAATTCTGGTCCATTGTGTGGTAACTCTTGATCTCTGTATTGCCTGGGCTTTTCTTTGAATTTATAATCCTCGTGGTCTTCATATTTTGGAATGTGTTCATCTGAATCCCTTCGCGGCTTGTGGTCCTCGTATGGTTTGTACGGAATGCGGCTGTGACCGTTTTCAGGAAACCTGGGTTTTTTGAAACTGCTTTCATAAGAATTCTTGGATTCATGGTCAGTGACTGAATCCGGGCGTTTGCTGTCAATTTCACTAAAAGCAGGGCGTCCATAAATAATTTCCTCATTCTGAAGCCCTTTATGAAAACCCGGGCGTTCATATCTGATTTCATTAAATTCTGGTAGCCATTTCTCTTCAACTTGGCGAAAATCCGGTGATTTGTGGTTAATTCCACGAAATGCTGCCGGTTTAACACCAACTTCTTGGAAATCCGGCTCTCCGTCATTAAACCCAAGAAATTTATGTGATTGCTTGCCAATCTGACTGAAATCTGGTGGTCCGTGCGGATACAACGTGTAATCCGACTGCCCTGGACTCCCATAACTCGGAAACGCGTTCCCATCATGGTAATTTATAACTGTGACTTCGTCATACTTGATTCCATTGTCTGAAAACTGAGGAAGTCCATTTGCAAATTTGTTCATCCCACGAGGTCGCGGCCGTCCACCGCGTCCCTTTTGATTCCGTTGCCTCCGCCTGCGTTTCCTTTTCCCCTCTCCAATCCCATCCGCCATCAACTCATTTTCGGGTGATAATTCTGAATTTCCATTCTTGTTTTTCCGACTCCGTCTCAATTTCTTCTCCGACGAAGGATTCAATAATCGCTTTTTCCTCTTCCATTCATTTTGAATCGTGTAGCCTGGCTCGGATGAAGGTTCATAGTTACTTTCCGAATAGTCCCAACCTGCTGAATGCGTCTGTGTCGTTTTTGTCCGGGTGACCCAACCATCGGGTTTCCCATAGTCATCATCGTAATATTCCTCCGAGGAACTCCCGTCTTCATAGTCATCATATTCCTTGGGACCATAGTGGACTGGCTCATGACTATAGGTCATCAGGTATGGGGCTGGATAAAAGGAAAGGTGATTCTGTGGTTGGGGCAGGTAGCCAATGCTTGGCGGGTACCCACCGCTCGGGTATCCACCACCACTCGGGTAACCACCACCTCCCGGATTTGCAACAACTGGTGGTAATAATGGAAATGACTCATTTTTGGCTTTATCAGAATTTGCACCTGGCAAAACTTCTGTTTCTGATTCATTTGAATTTTGGGTTTTGTTGCCGCTTGTGCCTTTCCCGCCACCTTTTACGGGAGGTGGCTCCACTGACAATGCTAGTGGTGGTGGGGGTGGTAAATAAGCCCCACTTGTACTATTGAATCCACCTGGTAAAATTTGCTCTTCCATTTCCGTTGGTGGTAGTGTTGGTGGTAAATAACCGGGAGCTGGTGTTTGACCACCGGGTAGGATGACTTGTTCCGTTTCCGCTTCTACGGTGGTTGTAATTTCCGTGGTGGTTGGCATCATTGTTGTGGTTGTTGTTGGCATTTCGGTGGTAGTAGTGTAGCCACCGGGTTGAATGTCTTCTTCCGTCTCTGGAGTCATGGTCGTCGTGGGCTTGGGTGGTAAATAAGTATTATTCAACGGGGGTAAATATTCCCAGGAGGGTTTGGTGGGTTTTGGATAAGAGTAGCCACTCCCTGGTGGGTAGCGGGGCTTGGGTTTTGGATATAAATAACCACCCCGACCACCCACACCTCGAGGTGGGTAGCCCAGATGCCGGATATAGTGGATCCTGGGTCTTGGTGGCGATTGCCCGTTTTTTCCAACCACGTAAATCAGGGTTTTCTCCTCTCGGTTTGGCCAATGGGAATTATGGAGTGAATTGAAGGGGTCTCTGTTCCATCCAAAGGATCCATGATCGTCATGTTCATGGAAATTGTGACCATGGCTATTGTCATAATGGTAATGGCCGTCTTCATCCACATACACGACTTGAACACTTTTCTTTGTCCTTGAACTTTGTGGGGGTTGAGTGAAGGAGTCCTTGACAGATTGAATTATATGAACCTCCGGTGAGGGTTTGGGTTGTGGAGTTTCAATTATAAATTCTTCTGGGAAATCGTGCTCAGGATGAGGCACGGGGATATAATGTCCGTCATTTTCATCATTATCTGGAGGTCCACCTGCAGCTAGAACGTCTTCATATTCCAAATCTGGTTGTGGGGCTTTTGTGGGTTTCGGACGAGGCGCAGGTGTGACAAAAGAAGGTGGCTGGATCGTAATATCCGGGACTTTTATTGGTTTTTTTGGTTTGGTTGCAACTGAGTTTATTCCATCATAATCGATGAGGTCATCCTCCCCTTGAATTGCAGGGAAATTTGGGGGAAGCGGCTTATCAATTTCCATGTGAATCTGGGGCGCAATTGACGACTGATTTGGGGAGGCGGGAATTTTTGGTTTCGTCGCTGTGGATTCGATCCCGTCGTAGTCGATGAGGTCATCGTATGCAAGGAAACTTGGTAATGCTGGAATTGGTGAATCGAACCGATTTTTGGGGGGTTTTAACATCTCCATGGATTGAGGACGGATTCTGGGCTTCGTGTCAACTGGCGGTGCTAAATTAATGTTGGGACCGAGGGACTGGAGGTCAAGATAATCCTCATCATTAGCAATTGCTTGTCTTGGAATATTTTTTTTAGGTTTTGAGTTCGATTTGGATTGACGTGCCAAGCGAAAAGCTGCGGTGGACATTCCTTGGAGCCGCTGTTGTTGTCGAGAAGTGGAAGCAGATATCCGTGAAAATATTTCTCGTTTGACTGGATTTTGGGATGCAGTGACATTTTCAGGTTCCGACTCCGAGTAAATGGAGTAAGTGCGAATTGTGGTAAATTCTACTTCCTGCGCTTCGTTGTCATTCCTTGGTTTACGTTTCCCCCGAATTAATGTAGATTTTGTATCAGGTTTTTGAATGGCAACGCCGGAGACGGTTGTTTCGGGATCCATGGTGAATTTAACAGTCGTCGTCGATGGACTTGCTGTAGTGGGGAAGAAATACTGAAGAGCGCCTGTGATGCTGGGAAGGATGACAGCAGAGGAAACGGCGATGCAGCATGTTAATATCTGGAGAATTCAAATAAATTTTATCCATAATCATTTGTTTTACAAAACCGCTTCCGAATTAGCTGATGAATGTTGTAGTACAACTTATAAGTAATTAGGCATAAAAATAACTGACACCAAGACTCACCAGAAATATTTTCATTTTGCGTTAGCCAACAGGTACTGCGGCTGCGACTCTTGCTCCCTGTTCAGGACTGTCAGGACCCTCAGTCCTGTCCGTGTAGGTTTTTTTTTTGAAAATCACAACCAACTTTTTTTTATAAAGTAATTTACTCCTCCACTCACACTTTTGAACTAACTGCTAAAATCCTAAGCTTTACGAATGAAACAAAATGAATTACCTTATCATTACTCGCGTGCGCACCTCAGCCAAAAGATACGTATGCATATGTTTCATTCTCACTTTCATTTGGTCGAATAAATTTCACAAACCCAGGAAAACAGCCCAGGAATTTACTTGCGGAAACGGTTTAATGATGAGCCAGGTTCATTTCGGCAACTTTTCACAAAAATCTGCATACAATGCCATTCCGATCCGTATTCTTCTGTTCATGCAATTTACCCTGTACGTACGCAAGCATCTTCAGCGCCAAACCGAAGCCGCCGACGCCGCAGTGTTGTAACATACGTATAAACCAAAGGGAAACCCGTAGTGTGTTTTTTCACTTTTCAATACAAAAATTAATTGATGAAAATTTTTAATATATTCAAAACCACTACGTTCATTTGGTTCCCTGATGAACCTCTATTCCTACGCTTTCACTTCCTGACTGCCTCATTATGTTTTGCGTAGTGAGTGGTAATAGATAATAAATTGTGAAGTAATATTTGGCAGGATCGGAAATGCTTAAATGAGCATTTGACATATACACGGGATATAAAGGTATGTGCAACAAAACACAATTTATTGGATATCGAACCTAATAAATACGGGTACAGGGAAATACGGGGCCCTATGGTTTAATTAAATTCATTATGCATTCCAGGACACACTTGTTTATTGTTTTTAAGGTTTGACTTTGACCTGAACCACTAGCCCAATTTTGTGTAACTGTACTGCGCATGCTGAAGTCCTATTCAAATTTACTTAAATTATAATACTAATTCTAAGGTGATACAGTTCATCTTACCGATTCATCTTTGCCAAAAACATCACATGAAGAAAATGCACATAGTCAACCTCAGCATATCATGGCTAAACTTTGCCTAAACGGGCTCCGGCGGCTATCCGTAATATTATTATTGGTGATGCTAACTGCAGGACTGTCGGCGAGCTCAATTGATGGAAACAATTCATCAAGGAATGTCGGTGAATGGATTTGTGATATCGAAGCAAGGACGATTTCAGCAGGTAATGAATTGTGGATAGACAGAAATGTTTGGAGTGTGTACTTTGTGGGAGCTGCAACTGCGTTCATCTTGGCTGGCCTCGGGATGGTATTCTACTATTTTTACTACATTAATTACTACGGGTATTCTGGAGATGGGATTAATAAAGGGGGGATATTCTACGGAGGACCGGCAAACGGAATACCGAATTACAGGTTAATTGGATTACAGTATTTATATCAATGCTAATACTTGCTCAAAACGCTCCAATTTAAAAATTCTGGTTAATTTTAATTTAAACATTGTAAACTTGCAGGTCGAGCGAGCCAATGACATTATTGAGCGACAATAGTTTGTTCAACACGCACTGGCCAAGCATTTTGGAGTTAATAACATATACACAAAATGTATACCAAAATTTAAAATAGTAAAAGTGGCTTTTACAGTCTTGTAAAAAAAAAGTTAAGGTCACATACTCCAATTTATTTGAAAACCAAATGCCGGTTTTAATTTTATTAATGATGCATAAATAGTAATATGTCGTTTCAGTTTACGAATGTTTGTAGCACTGTCGTGTATATTAGGATTCTGTAGTAGCTTGCGCACAAATTTTAACAATTCTAATGTTAATAACTGTCAACAATTAATTTCATTATTACAGCTTTAAACCGTCTGTAGTAGCACCGATTGGTTTCTCCGACAAAATAAGAGAGTCCGAAACTGCAGGCGAAGAAGACAAACCACAAATGCGTGATGAATTGTTTCAAAGCCAGTAGTATATTCACACACTTTGCAATTAACAAGAGCGTGAAGGACAGGAGGGCCGCTATTGTGATTACAATTTGAAGGAGGATGACGAGGCCCGCTGCTTCTCTTATTCCAATCCGGATTTCATTTGAATAAATATCCCAACACACGAGGAGAAAAGCTACGAAAGCAAGTGCAGTGATCAAAATAAACTTGTACATGGTTTCGTGATAAGGGTCACTGGGATCTGATATACATTCCAACAAATCCGTGGCTGCGGCATAAACGAGGAATGGACTCGTGAATACTGTGGCATAAAATGACGCCCGTCCGCATTTATTGAAAAATGCATTTAAGTTGTACCAGAGTGTCTGCACCAGGTTAAACACAATTTAAGAAACACATTGTTTGTAACACAATTATTGCTTTCTGCTTACCTCGCGAAGAGAATGGACCTTTGGAAACTGGAAAAATAACGTTAAGAATCGGAGACAGCTTGAAACGTAGCAGGCACTTACTTGATACAATCCCATATTAATGAGTGCCTAATTAATTGAACTATGACAAAAACACAAAATATTAACCCGTGGTTCATCCTGTAAGTGTGTAAGCATTTTCAAGTAAGTTTTCCCTTCTTAAAAATTTCAATAATTAAACTAACAAACTAAATTAGCCATGACAAAAAATAAATTTTGCCTACACTGTGACCTCAAATGCAGCTCAATTGCATGCCCGGGCTTCAAAACAGCCAGATCAGCCACAGCTAATTATGAACAAAAAGATTTTAACTTATAAATAGCAAACTGTACTGGTTGTGCACTAAATTGCTATGTAAATGTCTGCAATTATTACTGTTCTTTTAAACATTACGTCTTGGGTCGGCGAAGTAGGAGGGTAGTGACTGTTTATGTTCTCAAAACCTGGTTTTGTTTACTGAAATTTGAATTGTGTTAAAATGAAGTTCAACTGAAGTTGGTGGTAAACTTTCAGTCAATCTCAGTTTGTCCTGGCATCTAGCACCTGAGTGAACGCCTATACTGAAAAAGGTCTCAATATGCGTGCATTTTGCCCATTGACGCTTGCAGTTTTATTAACATCTGGCATATTATGGCATGCAAGCCACGGCTTTACACCCACAACCGACTCAAATATTCCTGAATTAAAAACTAAGAAAATGTCTCCTGAGGAAATCGTTCGATTGGAAATGGAAGAATTCGAGCGTGAAATGGAGGAATTCAAAAATAAACAGCCGGAAACCAATATAGACGAAGAAACGCATTTGTACGGAGGAGGAAGGAAGAAAAGAACAGTCATTTTTAATACAGCGACTCCAGTTGCCTTGGCTATGCTCTTTGGTGTCCCATTTACAGTCATTTTACCCACATTGACAAATTTTTTCAATTGGAAATGGAAGAGGAGTGTGGCGGAGGAAATGGAGGAGCTGGATGACATTGGTCAATTGCAAGAGGAAGATCCAATAGCACAACCTCATTTAGACAGGATTTCAACTTACTTTGAGCTTATTAAGGTGAGAATTCTAATTTTCAAAAACTAAAATGTATATTTGAAGTCCCAAATACTGTAAAAGCGGAATAATTACTGTAATTCAGATCCCAGAAAAGTCCTGCCAGCAAAGAGCAATTTGTGAATTCTCAGCTGATCCCGAAAAGTATTATCCAGTGTCCGAACTAGTTTTGAATAGAATTCGAAATCCTTCTCTACCGCTAATGGCTTTCTTGGAAGGGAGTCCGGGCCTATTTGAAAATCATCAATCCAATAATACCCGAACTGGACAAACACTATTCCAATTGTACAGCCAAGCAGCTGACAAGGGTTTAGTGTATGGGAATCCAGTTTGTGTGAAGGAGTTTGGAAGGAAATGCCCACACTCAATAGAGAAGAGACTCAATATGCCCGTCCTCCAATTTTGGAATTTACTCTCTTCCCTTCTCAAATTCTCGATTCGTGATGATATGAATTTTGTGAGCTGAGTTTTGTCTAGCCAATTAAAAACGCTAATGCGACAAAACAGTTAAAATAGTTATTTACCTTATTGAGTCTTTTGAACTTTCTTCACATTGAGCTCCATTGAAATGTGATGAATGTATTTGGTAGTATAAGCTAAGATCTAGATAAAATACCAAAATAATAATTTCAACTGGTGAAGAATAAACTGTTTACGAGTCGAAATGCAAGGCCATTCCTGGCTGCCAAATTCTATATTTTGATGTGACCGAGATACGAAGTGAACTTCCTTGACTACATTATCACATTAGTAAACAAACGCAAGTTTAGTGTTCAGTTTCACTGACGAGGTAACTGACAACTTTAAAATTAGCACTAACTCGATCGACCTGGAGTGTCCAAGAGAACAAATCTGACTTGCGAATCCTATCAAGAAATGACTTCAACACACAAGGAAGCACAATTTACTGCCTGCATATTTGCAACAAGTGTGTCAGTTTTTACTATAATGGTGAGGTGTATTTTGGAAGGATTTCACCTCATTTCTATGAGTGATTACAAGCTTGACGTCATAAGCCAGACATCCACAACAATCGGGTGCATTTTTGGATTGCTAGCAATTTACAGCTACAACAACAATTATATTGGAGCACACTCCGGTTTATCAACTCTTCAGATTGTTGGGAATTACGTACTTTTGGCGTTATTATTTTTAACAATCGCTGCGTTCATGTATTTCCCACTCCTTTGTATTTCTATCTTTTTGGAATTATGTCGGAGTTATACTTATCAAATTGCTGCCCTGTGGTTGGCTCTCTTCGTTCTACGCTATATCATTTTTCGAATTGGGAATTGATGGAATGATTCAAGCGGATACACGGACAGCACCAAAACATCATCAGACTCCTGTTTTCAAAATTCAAAAGAATCATTTAAAAACAATGTAACATAACAACATAAAATCATTCATAAGATTTCACTTTAATTCCAAGAATTCCAACAACTAAATTAAAAATCGTCGGTTATCCGAGGATCTAAATGTGAACAATTGCATTTTATTTCCAATCTGATAACCACGCAACGTACGCGTACGCCACTGACTTCCACAGCCCGGATACATTAATTCTCGTTTTGTTAATTAATTGCTGATACCAATAGGTACATACTGCATCTTGCCGCTGGATGATTTCGCCCATGCATGCATGTAAAACATGTTACATTTTCAGCAGGGCAGGAAAACAAATTAGCAGCAAAGGATTGCAAATGCAATTCACTAATTTGGCGGAACTCCTCTCATTATATATAAAGTTCACGAGCGACGACGTTAGCATGCAGTTCCTGACAATTAACTGATTCGAGTTAACTTGTACTTGTTTATTTACAACAAATGTCAACTCTCGTCAAATCCAGGCTTTTATTGTGTCTTTGTTGTGTGTATTTGTGTGGAGGAGGTGTGCGAGTAATTGCTCAAGAAAATGACGTCCTTTCAAACACATTAGGTTTTCTCAACATGTCAACGGATCCGAATGACGTTGCATTTTATCTTTATCCAAATTCAGAGTAAGTAAACTCGAAAGAGACTATGGAGGAACTTCAGTTATGTAGTTTTTATATTTAATTTTAAAAAGAAATTTCACTGACGTTGATGAGTTGATCCACCTCAGCGAATCCTCCCTTCGAAATTCCCGATTTAATAAATCCAATCCCGTCCTCATCCTCATCCATGGATTTACACAAAGTCGCACATCCGAGTTCCCTGTTATTTTAAGAGACGGTAAGTTCACATTTCGTTTTTGAACGAATTCAAATATGAGTTTGCAATTTTAATTTTTCATCCAAAGCATACATGCGAGCCGGCTATCCATCCAAAATGAATATCCTGGCAATTGACTGGGGAAGATTATCAGGAAAATATGAGAATCCAACCTTGACCACTTATTTGGCCACACTGCCCAGTTACATGATGGCAAGTCGAAATGTGAATGTGGCTGGAAAAAGAGTTCAAGAGTTTTTAAGTTTTCTCCTGAAATCGGGCTATATTTCGGATCCAGGGAGAATTCATTTGATTGGACAAAGTTTGGGAGCCCATGTGGCAGGGATGGCTGGACTATATTTTCGCTATGCAACTTCAAAACTATTTGGAAGGATTACAGGTAGGATGGTTATCTTTTTTAAACTCTGGTGATTTTGACAGCGATTTGATAATTAATTTATATTAATACACTGTTAAATTAGCTGCTGACTGTGACTTGTGACTGGTCGTAAATTAAATTATCAAAATAACATTGTTTAGGAAATGATCCGGCTGGACCACTATTCCAAGATCGACCAATAAATGAACGGCTGGATGCTACGGATGCCAAATTTGTGGATATTATTCATACGAATCAAGGTGTATTTGGATACTTGGGACCAATGGGACATGTAGACTTCTTCATAAATGGAGGTGGTCCGGTTCAACTCGAATGTTTGGCAAATGTTATGAATCGTAAGTCCGAAGATTACCTGGTATTCAATTTATTTAAGAACATTTTTGTTGTAGTCTTTTGCAGCCATGATTTGGCTCCCCGATATTTTGCAAAAACGATAGGAATTAAATCATTTAAGGGATGCGAATCACCGCTATCCAGACGATGTCCCCGATCACGGCAAGTTATTTTTGGGGAACACTGTCCACCAAGGTAAGTCCAATTCGCGAAATCATAACAATACTCTTGCATAAATGCACTGCATAAGTTCCGCCTATGTGCAAATGCAGAGCACACATTGCACTACACCTTGACGGTTAGCCAAATGCCAAATTAGATTGTTGCAAAATTAGTATTGCATATGCAATTGTAAACAAGACTCCTCACTTGCTTTAATTTATGGAAAGCGGAAGGGTCACGTTCGGTTGGATATGTTGGAGCAATGTTGCAATGCTCTAAATGTTTTAGGAATTCCTAGACCGTAAAGTAATAAATAACCACCACACACAATACGCAATGCATATTTTTGCAACGAGGAGAAAAATTGAGATCTGCCATTCAGTAAATAAACTTTGTTTTACAGTGCAAGGGGTTCGTATTTCTTGGATATGACGCTGGAAGATTAAAAAAACGTATCTGCCTGAAAATCAACGAAGGAAGAACTCAATCCTAGCTGCCATGCGAAAATACGAGGCTCAAACTAGATGAACGACAAAATCTTATAGTACAGTCAAGGGCAGCAATTTATTTAAACCAACCATTGAACCCGTACAAACAAAACGCTTATAAGTAATTATACCGAACAAATGGGAACGTTAAATAAAACTTGTCTTTGATACTTATCATTAGTTTGTCGTTTGATTAAACTTAAACTTACACGCATTGTAAATTGCTTCTTGGGATTTTACCACAAAAATTGACCTACAAGTTGTTGTACGTCAAGGTCGTCTGCCTCTAAACCGTAATACTGACTTGGGGTCTCAAATAAAACGGGATCGTGTGGTTCAAGAAGGAAATCATACTGAACAGGAAACGGAGTACAAAATGGCGTCAGTTGGCAGCCAGCTCCACCTTCATAAGGATGTTCACTCTCAGTCGCATGATTATCATGATCTTCTCCAGAAACCGGGTTCGGGTATATTACACTACTATGGCGAGGAAAGCCAACTGCCAATTTTTCATGTGTCAGTTTACTAGAAGGATACAGATATTTCGGAGACTCGTCTTTCGGGAGGACTCCATCTTCAGCCTCTGGTTCCGGTCGTGCCCAGTCCACTGTGACTTCTACTCCCCACATGGGGATCTTGCCGGGAAGCATTTTACGTCGAGCCATAGCAGCAGCCCTAGCGTAATAAATTACCTTGAAATCTTTGCTCAACACACATTAAGAGTTTAGTTAATGTAATATTGCAGTGTATGTACACCTACTTGTGATTTTCGTATTCAATAAATGCAAATCCACGATTCTTGGATTTGTCGCCTGAAATTTGATAGACGATTACTCGGACGACTCCATCCGTGATGCGATTCATTTCTTGGTAAATTTCACTTTTCGTCTTCTCCTTAGGGATTCCTCCAACGTACAGGCGGCAATTATCCAAAGATTTCACAACTCCAATGAAGTGACCTGCATTTTCAAAGAAGGAAATTGCGGTTAGAACTTGTATATATACTTAAAAATTGTAATAATTACATGATTGTAATAATGACAAGTAACATGTAATAATTATTATTATTTGTTAAGCCTCATTCATACCTTTTCGAATCTCAAAATTATTCAAATACAAAATAGCATTCTTCGCATCCTCCGGCTTGTAAAACTGCACAAATCCGTAACCACGATTCGCTCCGGTAAAATCCATCATGATTCGCAGTTCGTATATTTTTCCGACAGACTCGAAGAGCGGAACCAATTCAGGCTCCATCGCATCCCGTGGGATTTTCCCAATGAAAACTTCACTCCCTGAAAAAGCGGGTTACGAGTATAAAACAGGAAACGCAGGGTCAGAGCATGTTAACCATTCAGTATTTTCTTCCAAATTACCTTTTATCGGAGTAGGTCCTGAATAATTTCTCGGTGGGCCATATCGGCGCTGACCGTTTTCTTGTGTCACTGGCATTCCGGTTTTCTCCACCAAAGTCCTGAGATTATAATTGGCTCTCTTTCTCATTTCTTCCCCTTGAAGTCGACCTTCAAGTAGTGATTGCTTATCTCGGGTTCTCCACTGTAAACCAAATACTAAAATCTTAGAATAAAGAACAGCCCTCCTACAATTATATTCTAAGCAAATATATTCGCTTCGAATTGTGAGCTGAGAAGTGAGAACTTTAGTGAATCCCAAACGACCTTTGGTGACCTCGGGGGTCACTTCTGATCTCACCAAAATTTGTTTCAGGCCATTCTAAGACTTTGACTTTCTGGTCAAAAGTAAGGCGAAGTGGAGATTGGAGAACTCTACTGCTCCACTACACCTTAGCCATAAAATCACACATTTACATTCCAAAAATTCCAAAATCAAATTATTGCAACTTGAAACCCTTACATTTATACTAATACATACAATTTAAACTCCGCAACATGAATTGTGATATTGCGAATGTACTCACCGCTTTACCAGGAGGTCGGAGTAACATTGGTCTTGGTGGCCTTGATTCCGAGTTTGCAAATCTCTCATTCTCAACTTCCAGTTGTTGCATCATTTTTTCCAGAGGTCCTACTCCCGCCACCGATCCCGGCGAAGAATTTCCTGTCGATGAGGATCCAGAACCGAGTGAATTTGATGTCGGGGATGTGGACTCCAGCACTTCCTGGTCGTTCATTGTAGATTGCTTAATTAATACTTACGAACGGATTGTTGAAAACCGTTAAAACAAAAACCGAAAACAAGACGAATGTAGTGGAGTAGATTTGAAATCCGCTCTCCCTTTGTTGTCTGAGTCACACTAACGTCTGAGTACGGCAACAAAGAAATGCCTTGGAAAGAAGGGTCTCCGCCTGCGCGACGCCAACCCGACGCCGGCCGAGGCTTGAGGCCGGCGGCGTCGTCTTGTCTATTTTTAGACTCGCAGAGCGGAAGCAAGTCTCAACACGTTACGAACTTGGCCACCGCAACAAAGAAAATACTTGGAGGAACAAGTGCAAAATAATTGGCACTGCAAGCAAACTTGCAATTGAAGAATAGCACCAGTATTGTCATCAGGATTAATTTGACTAACATTTTCTAATTATTAGCAATAACAAATCCTTTAGGAATAAAAAAAAGTACGTCTTTTTGTTGTACTTTTAATTTCTTTCCGGTTATTAATTTCTTTTAAATTAATTAAAAGTTTAGTATTCTCAAAGTTTCCGGGCTGTTAGATAGCAATAAGTCCTTGTCTTCAGCGCATGATAAACCAACGGCAAACCTATATTGCGAAAACAATACACCAGGTTTAGCCTTTAGCACTAAAAAATCATGTGTGTAGTAGCGTAGGGAATCTTTCGACGGGAACTGTAACTCAGAAATGTCCGATTCCAACTAAACCATAATTTTTTAATGTAAGTAAAGTAAACGACGCACTTTACAAAAGCTTGAATTGTCCAAAACGCATTGATTTAGTTTTAAAAATTCCCTGGTCTGACGAAGATTGCTGTGTGTGTAATCAATCGAAAGCTAACCACTATAAACAAGTTACTATTTCAAAAACCATGTCCTCGAATGCCGAAGAAACTGAATCTTTAATAAATCGTTTTGTTTAATTAATAATTTAATTTGTTTGATTAATAATTGTTTACCCATCTTGGTCCAACGTTACTCATTTCTCTCAAGGCATCCTGTTTCCCCAATCAAAAATGCGGTATGAGGAATCTAACGAACTAACTGCCTTCCGTGTGTGTCATTGTTTGAGCATTCCAAACTCCAACGTCATTGCGAATTTGCGACTGTTGTGAAGATAACGATTATTTGTTTTGGCGCATTTTTACGCGCAAATCTCAGATTTCATTTCATCTCTCAGAAGCGGTAGCTTAGAGTTCAATGAACCAATACTACTATTTCATTTAATTTAACTTAATTTTGCAAGAGCGCCTCAAGTTAAAATTCGCTCCCAAGAGTGTTCTCGGTGCTTTTTCTTCATTCGTCAAGTCGTGGCAAAATCGAATCGCAAATGTACAGACGAATTAAGTAACGAGTGGCGTGACATGACTTCTATGCTCTCCGTGCGTATTAAATCTTAAAACTACATTTAGCTATTAATTAATTTTCATTTGCAAAATGAGAAAATGCAGCTGGTTTCATTGTTTGTTCCAAGGGTAGCTTGATTTCTGAGGCAGATGTGCAGTAATATACTAGTTATTGCAATCAAATCATCAAAAACGCATAGGTATATTTAGAATAAAAAAACCAGACAATACGCAGTACCTATATGTATTTGCTGTTTCTGCATCAATACAGAACGGATTAAGAAGGCTGGGTTTGACGGCTGGAAAATCCCTTTGGCAATTTTCTAAATATATAATTTGACAAATTGGCTCCAGACACGACGCGACGTACACGTAGTTCTTTCCCCAAATTACACATTTTAAATCCCTAGCAATTGTTTTAAAATAGCTCACAACTGCATCCAACTGTCACTTCCTTGTGTAGTAAAGTGGTAGGTGCCAAAGTGAAATAAATAAACATCCACGCCCACGCATCAGGGCTGGCGCTGATCCCAAAATCATCGTCAAGTCTAAAATCCGTGACCTCTGTGACCAAGCTGGAAATGGCAATAACCTTTACAATTTGGCAAAGAAGACTTCCTTGTACTATTTCCTAGGAAGAGCAACAAGGGGATATTAATTACAAAACGAACTCGTCAGTCACTCGTAAGATAAAAGGGGAATCATTGGTCGGTCCAACCCATCACATCCAGACTTTTGCTCTTTTAACTTTTAACTTTCCTCGGGGAGTGCATGGGAAGTGAAGTTCTTTTTATCTACATCCACTCCTCTTCTGCATTGACCCATTTCAATCACAACACTTGCACTAACTACTCATTTGATTCATTCACGTCCCGCCGTCCTCCTCCTGTTCACAATTTAAAAATTGTAATCAAAGTTTAATTTTTCATTGACGGTCACACATCCTCACAAGCCAGACAGTAGTGGCGTGACTCGTTTGTTCTTATTTTGTAATTTTTATCAATTTGACACTGCAAAATGACACCACGTCATCAACTTAATCGGGTATCTTTATTAATGGCAGTGGCAATATTCGCGTTTCTTCCCATATTCACTAATTCTCAAGCTGTTGGATTTAAGAATCAGTGTCCAAGGCTTCTTCCAAGAAAGGTACGTAATTGTCATGTTATTTTAAACAATGTAAGTGCTAAAGTGCAAAATAATAGTTCTTTTTTTTGTCTTTTTGTCAAATTTGAGTTGCACAATCGTTAAAAATTATTAATTCCCTACTATAAGCTTAGGCTTCCATGAACGTTGTCAAATTTTAATGAACACAATTTTAACCCTGAACAGGAAACTGTACAAGTAGTACCTAAGCAGTGTATATAATCAGAATTTCAACCGGTGTCCAAAGCTCTATTTGTAAATATGTGAAAATGAGCAATTATGACTCTTCGATTTAGACTCGAAAGATTAGATTAACTCTTGATTTCAAAACTCAGCGTTTTACACTATCTTGCTCATCTCCTTCGGGTTTAGAGTGTAGGGACTACGCAGAAATATTTTTTGTGTCATTAGCCTTAAAATGTCAATTCTTTAATATAAAATACAAATTAAGTTTAGAGACGCAAATGGCGTTGCGGTTTTTCTGTCTCGTAGCTGAAGATTGGAGCAGGCAGGCACATAACAATTTGCACTTCCTTAATGTTGGTGTGGTAGCTCCATTCATTCATTGCGTTGAACATTCGCAAAGTGCAATGCTAAGATGCAATGCCTGACTGTGTTGGCCTTATCAAACATTATCTAAACTTGCTGACTACTAGACTGGTGCGCGGTGAATAATATCCTGAAATTTTCCATTGTCTGCAATTTCTGCCGTGTCTGTCTCTTGCTAGTTTTTGCAGATCTCCAATCGCTTCATTTTATTTCCTTGCGCCTTGTAAACGACACAAAGATCGAACTCCAAACGATCTATATTAATTACTTAAGATTTAAGTGCAAGTTTAATTTCTTTTGCAGGGAGTGGATCTCAGCTGTTCAGTGAATGGGACAACAATCCCTTGCCACCACGGCCGTCCGCCACTCAACACTGTAGCTAAATTTAATTGCAAACCGTATTTTGAGAGTGAGCATGGCAGCAACGGTGGATCAATGAAATGTAACAAAAAAGGAAGGTGGAGGAACATCCCTCATTACCGGAATTTCAAGTGTCATTTAAGTATGTGCTTTTCTTGCTCATGGCAATCATTGGTTTTGACGGAGATTCAAGCATTGTTTTAACTTTAAACTTACTTGTTAACAGCCGCTGGTGGGTGGATTTCTCAAGTAATTGATCACAATCGTGTGGTCATGTTCAGCCTGAGTTACTGCGGATATTGTCATAAGGTAAATTAAGAATGAAACCATCGTGCATCAAATTCTAAACTTTTAATAATTTCATCTAACAACAATCAATCAACAACCATTTCAATTTTAACAGCTGAAGCAAATCTTCTCGGATTTTAAAATCAAGTATTTTGCAATTGAAGTGGACTTGGTGGACTACAGTAAGATTCTTTAATTAGAATTGTAAATCTTGAAAGCATTTAGTTAAATGGAAATGGTTTTTGTAGAGAGATCCACGCTTTTAAAGGAAGCATTATACAGGCGGACGGGGATGAGGACTTATCCAAATGTATTTATAAATCGGAAGCATATTGGTGGCTATGATAAAACCTACAGTTTGTATCATTATGGCACACTCCAACAATTAGTGAATGAACCTGCCCCACTTACGTAATGTGATTAATCCACGGTATTATGTGTTGTGTATTTGACGTGTATGAAGTGAAGCAACATGCAACCCCACTGCCATGAATCCTTGCAATGCATCATGTTAAGTTCAGATTAATTTCTTTTATATTATTAATAAAATCTACTTGTATTTATAGCACGTGGAGAGTGGTTGATGTCATTAAAAGGGATTACCGATTTTATTCATTTTCTGTAATTATCCAAATAAATTGAGAGTGATCATCCAATTGCAGATGATTAAAAGTTGAGAGTTTGAAGGTTTCACGTCCACAGTGGGTGACAAATTCAGGTTTGCCAGTTTTGGAGTGCCATGCAAATTAAACATGCAACTCTTCATCATTTTATGGATTTAATCTAAGAAACTTGCCATGGTCTAATGCTCATATCTACTACTGACAGTTTTTAAAATAAAAATCATAAGCAAACAAGTACAAAAAAGGACCCAAATAGCATCCACAAAAACATTCATAAAGAGGGGCCGTTTACCTTGCTGCTCGCAAATAAAGCAATTCTAAATGCATGTCAAGTGCCGTAACACAGATGGATTAAAACTCGAGCACTGGGAAAGTGTTGGTGCAAAGGTGCACGTGCCGCCGTGTTTAATATTGACGATTAGGCCTCCGACAGAATGACAGAGATAAGGATTCTGCGGGTGGAAAATTTTCTGTACACTCAAAAAAAACTAATACAATTCTTCAGTTGCAGCTGACAGGATATCTGCACCTCCGGTAACCATGAACGTGAAGGATTTTCAATCTTGAATCCTGTGATTGAGGCCTGGACATTGGATTTAAGTCCACAGGAAGTGTACATGAATAGCAGCTCCTGATAACTCGTGACAAAATATTTTATTTCCATCACAAATTTGTTCCTTTACTTCTATTTGAGCCAGGGCATTCGAGCTGATTTCAAATACCTGTACCGTGTCCTCAGTCGATTAAACTGTTGGGTATAGAACGAGTGCCTAATTATAACCAAATTTTAATTTAATGAATGACACTGAATAAATGTTCCAAGCTATAAAACCCGCCGGCTTCATTTCCAATCCACGAGACATTGACAATATACAATAATTACAACTCATTAATAAAAAGTTTGCGAGGTTAGTAACCGCGAATTACAAAATGTTTGGTTTTTACCCTTATTTCGCTGAACGATTGCAAAATGTTCTCACATAATCGTGTAATTCGTAAGTTATCAGATGCGGATGTTCCTCTTACATTCGTGTGGTAGGATCAGGATCTCTGATTATGGATTATAGCTCACTTCAACTGCAAGGTTTTAGACCTAATTAATTAATTACTTAGTGCCAATGGGACGTGCATGCAGATGACATTCAACTGTCGACAGATCTGCGTGTTTAGTAAAAAGTCATCAATTCAAGCCAACTTTGACAGCCGCAGCGGCAGCCTGGCTCGTGGCTTATGAGGATGATCCGGCGGAACGGAAGTTCGGTTAATGATAGTCACATTGCAAATAATAGGTAATTATGAAAGTAACACTCCTCTACGAAATAAAAGGTACAAAAGTGCAGCTGTTTCCAAAGTCAACTAGCATTTTTGAACGGAGCCGTTGAGACTTTTCGTCTTCTTCAACAAAAATTCAAGTGTGACCGTTTATTATATTCCAAAACAAATTCAAGCACATCTTGTTAATAAGACAGAAACAAATTATTAGCCTCGTTTACTCCAATAGAATAGTTGGTGTGAGCTCTAAATTCTACTCACTAGGCTCCATACCTGACTGGGTTTCCTAATTCAAAGTTAAAACATGGAATTGGATGGGTAAGGGAATCCGTTTAAAAAAACAGCTACTTTCATTATTAGAAATCCACGCAGTTGGATTGCGTATTGGCCAGTCCTATCGTCTAAATATTACTTGAACAAATAAAGGGACGGGCGAGGGAGATTCGCCCGGTCTAATAAAATTCATCAGAATATCTCTGTGTTAAAGTTGACAATTCCACGAAGCCGTGTCATTTAAAGTAAAACTACAGTGATATCCACTGCAAATAACACTATGCAAATTACTTTACTCCTTTAAAAATTCGTATAAAATCAGATATTGTGTTTGCAATTTATGTAGTGCGATAAGTATACATTATACACACGATTCTGTTCAAGGTCCCTCCTCCATTGCCGATTCAAAAAGCTCGTCACCCGGACCCTGGAATTCAACAACAAATCCGTAGAAGAAACCCTACTAGATGCCGGGGCATGGGCCCTTCTAGCCCTTCGAATCCCAGGTTATTTTCCCCTCACAATTTGCCGCTCCAATTCCGGAACTCGCCTGGAACTCGTCCGCTGCTCCACGGTCACTTTCTACACGATAATAATTACCTTAATTTCCTTGGGTGGCCTGGGCTTCTTCTGTTACTCCTTCGTACAGGCATTCTACGTTCCGGGCAATTCGGATGGACCCAAAACTCAATTCGAAAGTACGATGGTTTTCATATGGTTTTCCCTCATGATCCTCGTCACGTACACGACGTACATTCGGCTGTCTCGGATATTTTTTTGCCGCGGGAGCCTTAAATTTTGGCAGCGGACCGTGACCCTCCTTGAAACCATGGTCAGTTTTGGTTACCCGTTCAGTTCCTGTCATTTTGAGAGGGCGAGGGTCAGCATTCGTCGTTGGGTCGTGTTCTACTTCTCCATTGCGACGGTGAGGATCATTTATCAAGGGAACAATCTGTACATTGACCTGGTTGACCCCGACCTGTCGAGTAGACAAATGGCTGCCTCCTATTTGGATTGTTTCCTGGCATTCACCATGTGTTTCCATGTTGGGTACAGTATTTGGTTGACGTTTTTAGTTAAACTTATAACGATTTGTTTTGAAACTGTTCATGAGGATTTGGATGGACTTCACTTGGGTTTGGAATGGAATCGTGTTAAGACAGCCGCGACGGCCAATGCACCAACACCACCACCACCACCGGTGACCCCGATATCAATGACGGGTCATCTTGGACTTGGATATAATACGTCGTCGTCCACAACCACGACGGAGGGGGACGAAAGTCGGAACAAACTACTAGTGTATTTACACTTGGAGCACAAGATCCGACAAACATTGAAGACGTACACGCTGATTGAGGAACAAATGCATCACTTCAACGACTTTTTTGGTGTGAGTCTCATTTTGGAGGTGAGTTTTGCTCTCATCATCCTCGTCGTGAATGTGTACTGCGGGGAGTCAAGAATCTTGGAAGATCCGTGCTACGTGATTCTGGTCATGGGAACTGCCACTGTCATATATTCCTCAGCTTTGTTTAATTTGTCCTCCTGTGCGGCTTTGGCGAGCGGACGTGCATCTTCAATACTCAAGAAATTGGATCGGTTCATGATTCCGAATGGAAGGCAGGAGCTTCAAGCTCTTCAGCTTAAGGTAAGGTGTAAAATACTAGATAGATTAATGTAGAATTTTTTCAGAATTTGAATGCTTAATTAATTATTAATTTTTTTGTAATAATGTCAAAGGTGCTGGCACTCATAGCCCGGGTTGCGGATAACCCACCAACAATCTCTGCAGCACATTTCTTCACATTAAATCGCCATTTGTTGACTGCTGTGAGTGTCATTTGATAATATATACTATGCATAAACCTAGAATTTGCTGTAACGAAAACTATTTACATCTTGCATTTCATTAAAATTGTATTATATTTCCTACAGGCTCTTGGCACAGCTATCACAAATTTGATTGTTCTCATGCAATACCGAGACAGCGTTCCCAGTGATCCAAAAGTGGCCCCTACTCCTACCCCTACCACGACAGCCAGCCCAACACTGAAAGGATAAAGCTGCCTCTGTCGATTGGAGAATTTGACCTGAACTGAAACTACTCGTTAATTTTAAGGGGTAATTAATAGTTAAATTTCACTGGAGTCAACATTTGCTGTGCCATTTTGCCAAATTCTTGTGTTGATCTCGCATGTGCTCCTGTCTAATCAAGCTATTTATCCTGTAAACGATGTTACTTTTTGCAATTACACCAGGCGGGTTTTGGGTGTGGCTGTCACGATATCAGTAGTGAACGTGGAAATTAGTCATCCTTGTGCCTAATAGTTGCGCGGCGGCGAAATAAACTATTAATAAACTGATATTCAATTTGTTAATCAATTCTATATAAAGTTTACTAAAACGCTATGTAACTGCTAGCTTAAGTTCACCACAAGAACCAAAAGAAAATAAATTTTTGCAAAGGAATTGAGATACATCCTACTTAAATCACCAGATGCGCAATTAACAACATAAAAGCTATTACGGAGCCAGGAGCATAAAAATTACTCGAGTGATCCAATGGAATTTCTTCACGAACAATCTTGAGTACACTACCGTAAAATTTTACTGTTCTGTCACCCAGGGCTTGCAGGGGTCGAAAGTTATCTGACATTGGTTTATTCTCAGAATCCGTCGTCCAGTTTCTTAGTATGCGAATCTGAACTCAAGTTCACAAGGCTTGCATTTTAATTGCCATTATTTTTGTATTCAATCTAAATCAATGTCACCTGTCGCTCGGATACTGTGGATGGTTGATCAAATACAATCCACTTGACTCCGCCCTCACAAGGAGGAAATGTAGTAGATCCTTCGTATTCAAAATAATTCATTGCCGCATTGTGATCATTTGTTAAAAGTTTATGTAAATTGATTGGTCCATGGATGCGAGTATCTTCACGGAAGACACTAGAACGGCCGGATGGAATAGCCGCTCCTTTGATCAGGGGTTCTAGATGTGGATTATCGACGCCAGAAAGCTGTGAGAATTTTTAAAATTTGAATGAGAAATCTGCGATGTCGGAAACACAAAAAAACATGTGATATTTTATCTTCTTAAAATGCCTTACCTCAAGCAGTAAACCCAGAATCCGAATTCCCTTTTTCTTAAGTGCATTATCATAGCTATCATCCGATTTCCTGTAAGTAATTAACTGCAGTTCCATAGAGAAGTGCCGCCCATCTATTGTGTGCTCAGATCCTCGGCGATTTCCAGCTCCCCAAGTTATCCTCCCGAATGCAACCACATATTCATCATCCCATCCTTCGCCACGGATCGTCATTTCCGAAGTTGGCTTCCCTCCATTCCCAGCCAAGAATTCAAACGTAACTTAAAGAGCACAATTATAGTTAAACTGCATTTCAAACTTCCAAAACAAAAAAAAATTATAACATGCGTAGTAGGATTCTTTCACACCTTGACCATTGTCATTGTACACGTAGAACTTTTCCCGGGATCGACCAAACCATGCATTTCCACGCAGTAATTTGTGTTCGTAGTCTCGTCCACGATTCGTGTAAGCGTAGTGACCTGGTAGAGCGATTGCATCTTCTAGAGTGTTGGGTGCTGTTCTCCAGGGATGTACGAGGTCAATTGGAGACTGGGATTCACCGGATGGACAACTATCTGGGAATTTGGATATGAATACCATGTAAGATGAACACTCAATATTGCCAATTTGTCATTGCAAATTGGCTACATACTATTTCCTATGATGCCGGAAGTTGATTTATATTGTGGCATAAATAACATCTATAGGCTACAGGTATACCTTGGTTGTAATTCGTATGAGCTTGTTTCGCTTCAAGTACCCCTTTGTTATTTTTGTATTTTTTTTTCTTTCCTGGATGACAACGAGCCACGATGACGCTGAACACTAGCAAATGTATTAAAATGAATGTGAAGTTCATTTTGACATGACATTTGCATTGGATTTGATAACGTTTCATGTGTGAATTATAGCTTTTTCATTATTAAAACAATTTTAGAAATCTCTCCCGTCTACCCAGACAACTGCAAATAGTCATACGTATATCGCATTCCTATTCTCTTGCTAAAATGTGTCTGAATATTGGCAAATTTTTAATGCTTGAACCACAAAGTCCTCAAGCACATGGTTTGAAAAGTGTGGAAATCATATTTTGGGTGACAATTACTGCTGAGCAGCTGGCTTAGTTTTTATCTGGCTGATCTCCTCTAGATTAACAACTAGGGATAGAACGTCATAGCTGGGGATGGTGACAAGTGACAGGTTTAAGTAGTAATCCTAATGATAACATATTCCAGTCAATGGTCGTGTGGTTATAGTTTATTAACTCTGAGACTCTGACTGTTAAAATGTCTAATTTTTATTTTTGCCTCGTCTTAGCTGTTCTTGTGCTTAATTTCTGTGCAATTTCTTGTCACATCATTCAAATTGGTAAGCAATCGATTGTGACCTCTTACGTGACTTTTTGTTGAGAAATGCGTATTATTTGCAGAAGATGACGAAATGCATCCAATGCACAAATCGGAAGGAAAACGCGAACACACGTCGGCAGTGGAAGGTGCTTTAATTTTCACATTAAATTAAAGAAATTTATATAGTTTGTTTCTAAACAAATTTCTTCACCAATTTAAAAACTAAAACCAATATCTGTTCAAGTCAGGAAACTGATAGGTTAGACATCTTTTTAATTGAATTTTAATTATTTGCAAAGACGCCGAAACTTGGTTCAAATCTGGGCAGGCAAACCTGGAGAGAAAATTGAAAATCCACAAAATCGAAGCAAAAGCAAAAAACTTGATAATGTTTTTGGGTGATGGAATGTCCGTGTCAACAGTGACTGCAAGTCGGATATTCAAGGGACAACTTGACAGGTTACCATATGGTGGGGAAGAGGGTGAATTACACATGGACACATTCCCTTTTACAGGGGCCTCCAAAGTATTGATTCATTTTATATAAATGTAGCTATTTTATTTTTAGCTAAACATAATAACACTTTGAAATCTTTAACTTGTAACGTTAATTTAGACATACTGCAGTGACTGGCAAGTTGCGGACTCGGCTTGCAGTGCAACGGCATACCTTTGTGGCACGAAGGGAAATTCCGGAACAATTGGAGTCAAACCCAGTGTTTTAAATGGGAACTGTGACACACAGATGCAGCCGGAAAATCAAGTCAGGTCCATTTTGGCATGGGCTCAGGTAAGTATTGGTTTGTTGCGTGTGCGTGTGTAGAAATTGAGCAATTTTGATTTGCAGCGCTTTGAATACGAGTGTAGTGTGTAAGTGTTTTGCAATTCCACGAATTAGGACGACTTGTTGAATTAATCCCGGTGGATTTAATAATACTCATTGTTTCATAATTAAACCTGGAGTATTGAAGTAAATTACGCATCATATTGAATTTATTTACAAACCTGACACAGGATGCAGGAATGTCCACTGGAATAGTCACCACAACCACCGTGACCCATGCAAGTCCTGCTGGAACCTACGCCCATACTGCACACCGTAACTGGGAAAATGATGCCAAAGTCGTAGAATATGGCAAGAATTCAACTACGTGTGATGACATCGGAGAACAACTGATAGAGCAAAGTCCAGGCATAAACATGAATGTACTTACTTACATTACATATTATGCCATTAAACGTATGTTTAGTTCACGAACAAAAATACGCATTCATAAACATTAATTACACAGGTAATATTGGGCGGTGGCCGTGAGCATTTGACCCCCGTCGATATCAGAGACGTGGAAACAAACGAACCTGGGAAACGTTTGGATGGAAAGAACCTCCCGAAGATTTGGTTGGATACAAAGACAGCCGCTAATCAGCAGGCTAAATACGTTACATCAAAAGAGCAGCTCCTTGCCCTAGATTATTCGAACCTAGATTATCTCCTGGGATTATTTGCTCCGAACAGTGTGGCTTTTGCTGATAAGCAAGAGCAGGACGATGATCCTTCTTTGGCAGAAATGACGGATGCCGCAATCAAGATTTTGAGAAAAAATCCAAAGGGATTTTTTCTATTCGTCGAAGGTACGATCTGGTTTAAAAGCAAATTCCTAACTTTGTCGGATTTTAGGACCTAACCTTTATAGCAAACTTATTAGCAATTACACCCTTTTAGCACATGTGCAAATCATGTATGAGTGACCGAGTGATTACATTGCATAACACTTATTAATTTGGCACAATATTTCTGTAAACTTTGTTTCCGATCAACTTATAATATTATTATAGCCCAGCAAGCTGTTTTTAATGAAGTTGAAGTGATTTTGCACTTGCGATCGTGTTTTACAGCAAATAATAACCTATTTTTTTAATCGACAACAGGTGGACGAATTGACCATGCCCATCATTCAAATAATGCCAAACGTGCAATTGTAGAAACCCTTCAATTTGACGATGCCATTCAATTGGCAGACGACAAGACAAATGACCAAGACACACTAATTGTAGTCACATCTGATCATTCCCATTTATTCACACTGGCTGGAGACCCCTTAAGAGGAAATCCGATCCTCCAATTATCCGGGAATGATGACAATTTAGACGGTCTTCCCTTCACCACTTTGGCTTACATTAATGGTCCTGGCTACCGGGCTCCGGAACTTTTCAATGCAACTCATTGTGTACGGGCAAACATTTCATCGGAACCAGTTCCAGTGGAGGATGTCGAATATTTACAAGTGAGTCAAGTCCCCCGCTCCTCAGCCACACATGCAGGGGAAGACGTACTGATTTTTGCAAAGGGACCCTTTGCACATTTATTCACGGGAGTCAACGATCAAAGTTACATTCCCCATGCTATGGCTTATGCTGCTTGTATTAGTCCCTTTGGAAACAATTTCTGTGACAGTGACAATGGGAGTGGAAGTTTTGCTGGGATTTCGTATGCTCTCTTGATTATGACGGCCGTCTTGAACTTGTTAAGATTATTTTAAATATTAGCACTAAAGCAAGATGGATGTGAACTCAGATAATGATTAAAATGACTTAAAACAAGTCAAAAAGCATTCAAATGTTTCAGATTCGCGTTTAATTCAATCATGTTCACTGGATTCAGAATACAATTCAACTAATCATGCCTTTGAAGTAAAATATACATAATTCGTTGAGCACAAGCTTTCAACTCGTCAAACGGAGTGCACATAATACGTCTGTCTGAGTTACAGGTTGATCAAATTAATTATAAATAAGAAAAATTACAGCAACCTGTCATGACTAGGTAGTATATTTGCCCAAATTATAATTGCCAGCACTGATCAAACCAGTCAGAGCAATTTCGAGCTTTTGATTTAATACTCAGAAACATTATCAGAAAACTGGATACTCCTTAATCCTCCTTCTCAGCCTACTTATAGTTATTTTGCTATTTACATAGGTCAGTTTAATTATTGTGATTCAAAGTCAATAATCAGTCTTAGTCTTACCTCAGAAAAAAAGATTCGAATGCTTCTTTGCTTTAGAACACCCTAAGCGGTGTTCTAACATTGTCAAGGTTTTCAAAATAACTCCCAATTTTTCAAGAGTTCTAATCAACACATTTCGCTTAACGCTGATTTCGCAGCACTAACCCAGAAAACTCAACTTTTCATACATTAACACTTATTTAGCGCTAAATTAAACATACGACAGGAACGGATTAAACCACAGCAAGAGCAAAAGATTGTAACAATGCGGCGGGATTTGCACTTCACATTTTCAAGTCTTTCTCTTCTTCGACAGCGGCTCAGACTCCGTTCCCTGTTCTAGAACGGTTATGGAATCGGAATCAGAGTCGGATGTATCTTCACTGTCGGACTTCGTGGCGCTGAGCACTTTTTGCTGTGCGCTCTTAGAAGTACAGGGCTTGTCGTGTTCGTCGTGGATGTCCTCAATAATACCTTCTGCTAAATCATTCTCAGAGCTGTCCTCGTCACCACTGGTTTCTAAATCTGCCAGATCGTCCGGAACCTCTTCTGGAACTAGTCCGTCTTCAACCTCCTTTGCAGCAAACTCTTTCAAAACCTACGGTGAATAAACAAAAAAAAAACATGTTTATACTCAATTAGTAAAACTACAGTACAGTACTTCAGCTGAAAATTATGTCAAGTAATTGGTTGCTACTTACATCTGCTTCCGAGCGCCTTTTAAGCCTGTTTTCTTCTAATTTTCGTGCAAGCTCCTCATCATCATCTGCAGGATCTCGCAAAGTATCGAATCCATGATCGGCCGGCAATTTTAATGCCAAGTGGGAATCCTTCTGCCTTCGCCATTTTACTTTACGAAGAGCTGTGTGAAATAACTCTAATGCTAAAAGAATATAAGTATTTGGAGTTATGTAGCAAGCCAGAGCAATGACAACCATAATGCTTTGAAAATCAATTACCAATACTGTGAACTTGAGAAGAATCAAGTATCAAATTGTGGTCACTCTTAGCCTTTTCAGCTATCCTCAGAATATCACGAAAGTCAGGGGTATTGAACAGGTATTCTGAGTTTATAAATGCTTGCACCTCAGATTCTATTTCAGGAAACCGACTAACTGTAAGAGAATAACAGAAGCCAATTGAAATGATTGCACTCAATTTTTTTCACAATTACAATAAACATATGATAAGATAATTTTAAAATACCGTCTTTCAAACTGATTTTCCGTTGTGTAGGTCTATCTGTGTAAGTATTGCACCCTGCTATTTTACAAAGCGTCCCGTAGGCTTGCATATATCTAGGCGAAAAGATTTGTATTTATAAAATATATATCTCAACATCAATAATTCTGCAGTCCATTTAACCTACCTGTTTACCATTCTGGTCTTTATAAGATAGGGGGAGTTGACGTCGTCATCCCAATCGTCGTCTCTTTGGTCCATTTCCTCAATTTTTCGTTCATAGCTCTGTTACAGTGGAAAACAATTATTTAATGCGACATTCATTATCTTGCATGGTGTAACTTTGACTTTAATTTTCTTACGGCTAGCCGCTTCTCAAGAATTAGAATCTTTCTCTTTTTCCGGGCGTCTTCAGCTTGGGCCTTGGATACAGAGGGATTTTTTCTACAGTTCTTAAAGTACTTGAACAACGCTTTCAGCTTCAAGTTTCTAGTCAATTCATTGTTGTCCGACTCTAATATTTGGTTTAAACATTCTTCAATTGCTTGACAAGCATCTGCATCTGCCGCATCTGTCGTAAACTTCGGACTGCAGTATTTTTGCACTTTTGTTTCCACTCTCTCAAATTGAGCTGGCTCAGGTATGCGACTCTTCAATGCTTCAATCAGCTAATAAGAAAAAACAACTGTATACATATCATAAAGTAGTATTTGATTTTGCCAAAAGATAATCAACAACAACAATCCAGAGAACTACCTGCCACTTACTTTTTCTAATGCCGCCGTTGCTTTCGGTTGAACAATGTCTTTTGAAGCAGAATCTGGCAGTTCGGGTACACTCTCCGGACTTGATCGGTTGACTTCAATAGGAGCATTGTCACCTTCAGGTGGGCTAGCAGCTGGAAACGAGTTGTGCCGGGAGGACTCTTGGAGCTTTATAGGCGGTTTTATACTTGCAATTTGTGAAGAAAGTATGTCATCAACCTTTCTGATGATTATGGGTGGAGGGGACCCTAACCCTATCCGTTCATCCTGCTTCGTCAATGTAGTTGTCGTCGGAGAAACATTCTGAATTTGGTCGTCCACAAAATCGGGACATTTTACTGGAACAATGTCAGCCGAAGCGGTCTGATTCTGATGCAAAATTAAGTGAAACAATTACACTTGATTAATTTGACAAATATTAATATATTTACCAAAGTTGATACTTACCTTAATATTCGCTCCAACATCTTCCTTTCCAGCAATCTTCTTCGCGTATTGGCAATTTTCTTTAGCGCCCAATAACATCCGCGGCGTGACTTCCACCTGCTAGTGTCATAGATAGTTTGAAACAAATAAATTTATGTAAATATAAACGCGACCGTGTCTTCGTAGACTAATTGATGAAATACTCCTTACCTCATTCAAATTCTTGGCATCTCCGGCCCCTTTCTCCTTGGGGTCATCTGGCTCAGAGTCAGATGACAGAACTATGATGTCTTCGTCCTCGACTTCCGGATCGGAGTCCGAGGACAGGTCAATAGTATCATTGGGGTTCGCAGCTACACTCATATTAAAAGACTAGGAATTAGAAATTAGAAGACTTAGAAAGGTAGATCACTAACTAATGATGGGGAATTTAAAAAATCCACAAGTAATTGCAAGGTTCAAACTTTTCGTCAGCTGGGAAGTTGAAAAATACGTGTTGAGGGTTTCGTTTTGTGTTGAAGTTGTAGGTTGGCGCCAAATCTTCGCATCCACACAGCAGACAGCAGACAGGGCGAGTTGTAATTTCAGTAATTTGTAATTTGTGCACTTTGTGTTCGAGAATTGCGGGAATTCTTCCCATGCCTTTTTTATTAGTTTTAATTAATTTTATAAGCAACTGGCAACTGCCATGTTTAATCTAGTGCTGAATGATTTAGTTATACAATTATACAAACATTATGGTCTTGTAAAGCCGAACTGAGCACAATAGAAAGACAGAAATGCTATCAGAACTTTCGAATTTTAAAAGTAGCCCAAAATTTAGTAATTTAATGTTAGTGACAAGGATCATTCTCATGTCTTTGCTCTATTGTAGCAATTGGATTGGAAGTAGGAAAATATGGAAACTGGAAGCTCGCCTATGTATTCCATACCCTATTTTCAAAAGTCCCTAGAGGGGGGGGGGGGGGGGGGGGGAAAAATTT